>RJWK010036266.1:11523-21901 GCA_004363435.1 Platanista minor | reverse complement strand
CTCCCCTACCCCCGCCCAGTATCTTTGGGAAAATCTCACCATCTCTGGTCATTAACCCTCCCCTGTCTGGATATCACACCTCTAGCAGTGAATCCTAACTTCTGGTCCCACATTTCTCAAGGCCTGCTGACTGTTTCAACCTGAGGAATTTACTTGTCATTTTTCATTTAAAAAGTCATTTTTTTAAATCTTTATCAGAAACGAGTTCTTCCTTTATATCTCCTTTTACAAAACTCAATACTTCTGTTTTCCTCTACTCCCTCAATTATCAGAAACCTCAGCTCTGTCATTTTCCTTCGCTTCCTCTTCTGGATCCATTCCCGGGTCCAGCTGATACCCAGTCCTCTTATTTGTGCCTGTCGTGCTCCCTCCATCCGAGTCTGTTTCCTAGAATAGTTTAATCCTCCACCCATAGCTTTCCTTTTCCGATATGTCCCAGTTTGTGTGGTCAAGTTAGTTTTCTTAAAAGTGGAAAGGGAATCTCATATTTTAGCTTTAAAAAGTACAAATATAAATGGTAAATATTTTGATTTTTCCAGATTTGTCTAGCAAAATGGACATTTATTTCCAAATTATGTATTTCCCAAATATTTACATAAATCAGAAAGTCCCATTTCATATTTTTTTAGAAGCATAATGCCCACTCAAGAATACTTCAGTCCTTTGGAGAAATAGTTCCTCTAAAATATCAAACTCTAAATACTTTGATTTACTATTATTTTTTATCGATCCCAAGAAACCTTATAAAAATGCCAGTGAAGTATTTGGCATTATAATACTTTTACAGGAAGAGGAAGGGGGATACAGACCTTTAGTTAATATTAAATATGGAGGAATAAATTATAAGCCTCTACATTTATCCATATGCTTAATATCACATTCTTCTGGGAGACTATTTTTTAATTACTGAAAAAGACAACTAAATATAGTCCCTTGTAGTGTATCCCTGTGACTGTTTAAGAAACTGTCCAGTTTGCAATATTACCAACATTTACTGTAGATGTCTATGTCTGTCTGTACCCAGCTTCCAAAAATTAATGTTTTGGGGTTCACAAATCAAGGGAGAAATGATTCAGTGTGCCCTCTGTACACATGATGGTTGGTCAAAATGGAGAATTTCACACACATTGTTATCTTCGCAGTGGTGCTTTTTCCTCCAACAAATTATAACTTTATCCCACGTTTGTGTGCCATTTAATAGGGGTCTTTCACGATTATAACTTTTGGTACAGTTGGAAATAGGAGTGAATTTGGGGCCTCATGTCAGAACTAGAAAATAATTCTCTAATATAACACGATTACTTCTGTTGCTTCTTGCTGTTTCCATCTCCGTTTCCACGTGTAGACAGAATTAGTGGAAAATATTCTTATTAAATTAGAGAAGAAAGTTATTAAAAAGTGTTGCTTCTATAGTTACGGTTTCACCGTGATTATGAGAGGCGTTTGTTTCTACGTGGTAGCTTATATATTTTGGATTTGATATATGTTCTTATAGCTGGAGACTATCCTCTCTCTCGTTCTTTCTGTATCTCTCTGTATGCTAGACAGTGCATTGCTGATGGTCACTTGATAAACGTTTACTGAATGAAAAAAGTTGGAATTTAAATACAATAATCTTCTATTATTTTTTCTTTATTGATATTGTTTATGGCAGTAAAAGACCTTTGCTTCAGTTCAGGAATAAAGTGATAAAGCTCAAACACTTAAACGTCTTCCGTACAAGAAGTAAATAGCTCCTACTTACCAAATCACTCACGTACACACACACACACACACACACACAGACACACAGACACACACACACACACACAGACACACACACACACACAAACACATACACCTACATATATATACACACTCCACATGCCTACTAAAGATATAGGCAAAGAAACAGAGAATTACTGACAGTGTATTTGTTAATCTGAGTAACCCTTTTTTATTTTGTTTGAAAGATTAGACATTTCTTTCTCACTCACGCCCATATGGCAGGTGGGACCTGACTCCAAGCAGACACTCAGGGCTCCAGGATGGTGGAGGTTTCACCGTCACAAAGTGAAACCACTTCGGGGCCAACATAGCTGGAGAGATGCTTTTATATCTCTGCCCAAAAGCTTCACCTGTCTGCTTTACTGCCAGCCCTTTGGACAGACTCATCCCAAGACCCTACCCACACAAAAGGGTTAGGGAATATGATGGAGAATGAAGCTATTTGGGGTGCAGGGTGTTTTCATTCGATTTATCACCTGTGTTTAGTGTGAGATGGTTTAGCATAAGAGTAGACTCATTTACACAACTTGGATAGCTAGTAGAAATTTGTAGATGCCATCTGGGACATTTTCAAGGTCACCTGGTGAAAATAATAAGTGTTCAGGGGTAGGTGATACCTTAGTGAAGCTGTTTGGTTCAAATTTGTCACATAAGGCAGATGGCACCCGAACTATGCTTTGTCAATGACAGGTTTCAAATGAAAGACATTACATGAAGCCTTAAGCATGACAAGTGGAATTGTGATAGACGGGACAATGGAGAAGGAAGGAACGGCAGGAAGGTGTTTAAAATGAAAAAAGGAGACTCATAAACACCATAGAAAGTGAATTCATTGAGGTGGGTTTTATTATCAGTATTGCCTTAAAGCCTATTCAGCTTCTAAGTATATGAACAGAGGCAGGCAATAAAAAGTCTAGGGTAAAACAAAAGCAGACGATTTAGGACAATGTACCAGTTGCATTGTTATTTTCAGTTAACAAAATGTACGTGTGAAAAAATGAATTCAAAGAGCAAATATGTCAAGCATTTGGTGATAACATGCTTTATTGCGGTGTTTTCTAATGATTTAAACTTGTCCTGTCATAAAGCGTCATTTCCTTTGATCATTTCATTTGTGCTTAAACACATACAGGAAAATTCTTCTTGTGTACTTTAGTGTATAAAGCGACCGTATAAACTGAGAACACGGAAGCTGTAATTGATGAAAGAAATGCCAGTGTGTCAGGAAAAATTGACGTCAGTGCACACTGTTTCTAGGATGAGCTGTGTCTGTTCTGAAGCACTTCCTTGAACCAGACATGAGAGCAGCTGCAAGCTGAGTTTTCACTACAGGGAGATGTTTACAGTAGATCCATGATCAAGGTCAGTGCCGTTGAAAAAGGGGCTAACGAGATGTTCGCCTTTACTTGTACAGTTTGCTCCTCTCTACGTCTCATTGGGGACTTTGAGTCACTGCAGATTGTGCAGTAAAGCTGGGCTGGAGTGCAGCCTCCCATCAGCCTGGAACTACGGTCTCTCCTCTGGAACAATGTGATATCAGGCATCGTGACATGAGAAGGGCACAGTCACTGACCTTCCCGTGATAATCACCTGTAGAAATGGTTTGTGGAACTTTTCAGAAAGTCAGCTTTTATAAACGAACATGATGCAGCCTGTACACAGTTTGGATTCCCCCCGCCCGCTGCCTCCAAAAAAAAGACCTTTAGTGGTGAAGAGGAAAGACACTAAAGGACCAGATAAGCTTGGAAATACACACACACATACATAAAATCACAGTAATTCCCACAATAAAAGAAACGTGAGTTGTTTTTCTCCTCACTTTAATTTGTACTGCTTAAATAATAATAGTAATAAAAATCTACACAGGAAATGAACTCCCTTTCAAGTGAAAACATTTGTCTTCTCATTGGAAGCTGCCTCTCAGGAGTCAAAGTTTGCACGGATAGACACACACACACGCACACACACACACACACACACACACACACACACACACACACACACACACACGGTGGGCAGATGCAGTGAAGGATTTTACTCCCGGCAGTTTAACTCCTTTGAATGTTTGCTCCGTAGGTTGGCACTTGGAGACCCACAGTGACACGGCATCAAAGTCATTTACCGTCTTGGGGCTTCCCTGGTGGCGCAGAGGTGGAGAGTCCGCCTGCCGATGCGGGGGACGCGGGTTCGTGCCCCGGTCCGGGAGGATCCCACATGCCGCGGAGCGGCTGGGCCCGTGAGCCGTGGCCGCTGAGCCTGCGCGTCCGGAGCGTGTGCTCCGCAGCGGGAGAGGCCACAACAGCGAGAGGCCCGCGTACCGCAAAAAAAAAAGAAAAAAATCATTTACGGTCTTGATGCGACAGCCCGCACCCCAGGGCTCTGCCACGGACAATAGAATCCGGACCCCTGCAGGCAGTCGAATAGGACTTGGGTGGCTTTATTCTCTCCTCCGTCTCTCAGAGGCTGTGTCCATGTACCAGGCCCGCCCTCACTTTCCTACAACGTCCTTTTACTGCTTGGATCTTGAATCTGACCCTGGTTCTCTGGGGATCTGAGTGCACCTGCTGGAAGTCACTTTCCTTGTCACCTTGAGCAACCCCAGGAAAGACAGAGGAACTTCATCCGTCTGGGACGGGAGAGCTTTCACCTGACAGCACACCAGGCGTTGAGGGAAGCTCACTTTCCACTGACAAGTGTATTGACCAAAAACCCTGTTGCAACCATTTGCGAGCACAGCCTGGGGCATATTTTCCTTCTTGAAATGATCCTGGGTTGTTTTTACCACTAGTCATCCACATGGAGACACGAGTAAAATAAACTCGAGCCATGAGGGTAGAACGGAATCCTTTGGGTTGCTGGAGCGCGTCTACCAACTGAACTGTATTTTCACTTGAGTTCTTTTCCTTATGATTCTGTAATTGGAATGTTGCGATACTTAAAATACTTGCACTCCCAAATTCATGATTTACAATGATATGAGCAACTATTTATTGAGTGCTTACTTTATAACAGGCCTCTCACCTCTTTCTATGTAGTGACACTTCTTTAATCCTTGCAACTACCCCACAAAGAAGCCTATTATTCCCAGGTGTCATACTCAAAACCAGCAACCACTGGAAAAAAGTTACCCCTCTGCCTACACTGGTGCTCTAATATCAGCTCACAGCTTTCTTTTCTGGGCTTTGAGCTGGGCGAAGAAATAGGCTTCCACCGCGGCAACAAGAAAGAGGAGTGAGCTCACCGTGAAATGAGCTGCGTCAACAGAGTGAATCTTCTCCTCAGAAAGTCTGCGTTAACAAACTGTTTATCTGTAAAACCCCTGGAATTAGCGTCTGAGCCACAACTCACATCTACCGAGGACACGTATCGTTTCTGAAACGCCGAGTTACGGGCAGGGGTCAGTCCTGACCTAGGCATTGCCACAGCTTGCCCAGGAGGCAAACACGCTCCCTTGGAGACTCATATAGAAAATACAGGCACATTCAGCATCGTCCAGTGGCCTTTGTTTCGACAGTAGAATCACACTCGGATCAGGACTGTTACGGAGACCTGGAGCACGTAAGAAGGATGAGGAAGATGTAAAGGTCCCCCTGGACCCGTGATGCACGCGGCGGAGTCACGTCTGCGTGCGCCCCGGGGTCACCTGTTTGGAAATGAGATCTTAGCAGGCGCGCGATGGAACACCTCCAGGGATGCTGGGAGAGTCAGAAGAGGGCCAAAGCATCTGGAGTGTTATTGTCTGTTCATTGGACTTTATTTATTGGCAATGCTCTTTCAATATTTTATAAAAGTGGGATACTTAAAATGTGATGTATACCTTCAAGGATATGAGTTTCTGAAGGCTGTGTTTTAAGTAAGATACATGAAGCATTTGCTATAATTAACCTTTTGTGGGGTGAAGAAAATAACAAAAACCCATAGTCCCATTCTTCTTCCAAAGGAGATAAAGGGAGAGATCAGCAATTTAAGGAAGCACGATAATCTCACGTATTGTGATTTCAGTAGAATAGCACTTTTCTGATTTGCACTTAGACGACTTAGAATAGGTCATCCTTTTTTTAAACAAAAAAAATTTTTTTTAAACACATAGCATACCTCCTAGGTGTTGGGCAGTATTTTACTAAATATCTGTGGAGTGGCAGACAGATCCTAGGGCACGTCTCCCCAGAGGATCCATCCTCCTGGTGTATAATCCACCCCCTGGTGTGTAATCCATACCTTGAGTGCAGTGGAACCTGAGACTTGCTCTTACCAGTGGAGTTCATTCAGCAAGGGGATGAGAAGTCACTTGGTGATTATGTTACAGGACAGAGATCTGGGGAGGTCACTCCTGTGATAACGTGAAATTCCATCTCAGCCAAGAGACTGCTGCTGGCCTTGAAGCTGCAAGGCCATGCTGGGGAGTGCCCACAGGGCGGCCATGAGGCAAGTGCCTGAGGATGACCCCTAAGACCTGCAGGCTGAGGCCCTCGCCTGTCAGCTGTGAGGATGTGAATTCCAGCGACCGTGTAAATGAGCGTGGAACTGCGTCCCCCAGCTGGGCCTCCAGATGAAACCACAGCCTTGCAAGGCCCTGGCCCGGACTCGGACAGAAACCGTGAGGCAATAAATGCACGTCGTCTTAAACCACTAAAATTGTGGTGATTTGTCACATAAAAATAGGACACTAATACGTGTGTATTTTAGGCAACTTCTCTGTGTGACTGTGAGCCTACGTGTATGTGTGTCTGTGCTTCACGCAAACCGGTTTTCCTTTCTCCTCCTTTCAAAAGAGCATTTTAATCAAGTGCCCGACAGACCCCAGTGTAGGAGGGAACCCTGCTTAGTGCTGGGGTGACTTTGATCTCGCGTGACCACTTGTGAGTGTCACCCACCTACATGCTGATGACTCTGCCAGAACCGGGGGCGGGCGGAGAAGGGACACCCAAGACGCAGGGGGTCGGGTCAGCTGCTCTGATACAAGCCACGCAGCGCTCCCAAGAAAGCCACAGATGGGAAGAAAACAACACCTGGCATCATTCCAGAAAGCAAACCCAAGCCAAACAACAAATGGAGCTTAATCACCTGAGCATGAAAGATCCGGTGTGCTCTGGCGTTGCTCTGAGGCGCAGTGCAAGCAGGAAGCTTTCAGGGGACAGGAAAAAACCAGGAATCCCAGGGGAAATTCATTAGATTCCCTGACAGAGCCCACGCCCCACTAGGAGGTATGGATGGGAACCCCAGGACCTGGAATAACCAGGGGGTGTGGCACTGTCCATTTTCTTCTGAGCAGCCGTCACTTGTCCACACGGGCCACGGAAGGACTGGGGTCTGTTTCCGCAGGAGGGGAACCCCTCAGAGCACGGTGCTCTGAAGCAGCTCATGTCATCATTCGTTTCTGCGGCGCGTTTTTGCTTTTCAAGTTCCGGTAAAAGCACAGGTGGCAATATCTATTTAACTTCACGATTTCTGTTGGGTAATAATATTAATTCTTATATTTTTGGTCATTTTTTTAAAAGTTTTATTTATTTTTTTAATTTATTCATTTTTGACTGCATTGGGTCTTCGCTGCTGCGTGCAGGCTTTCTCTAGGTGCGGCGAGCAGGGGCTACTCTTGGTTGCGGCGCGCGGGCTTCTCATTGTGGTGGCTTCTCTTGTTGCGGAGCATGGGCTCTAGGCGTGCGGAATACAGTAGCTGCGGCACGTGGGCTCAGTAGTTGTGGCGCACGGGCTTAGTTGCTCCGCGGCGTGTGGGATCTTCCCGGACCAGGGCTCGAACCCGTGTCCCCGGCGTTGGCAGGCGGATTCTTCACCACGGTGCCACCGGGGAGGCCCTATATTTGGTCATTTTAACTTTACTATTTAATACAGAAATATTTAACATGAATGTTTAAGTTGTGAAAGAAACATCATAATAAAACATTCTTGAGGTTAGGGCCAACTGTAAAACTCCCAATACCACTGACCCTGCTTCCTCCACAGAGGAAACCACTCTTCTGTACCTTCTGGTTATCTTTCCTCTGGTTTTACAGCTTTATGCTTTTTACGCGGTATGTTATTTCGTGTTCCTGGGCTTGAGTTTCATAAAAATGATACCCCACAGTCTGTAATTTTCTGAAATTTGCAGAAATTTCTGAGAATATTTGAGATTGATGTTCGTATTCATTTCTACTGTCATATATTCAACTTGTGATTTATTCAAAGGTGTGTTTTCAAATTTGCAGATTAATGATATTTTAAATGATTATTTAATATGTTAATTGCGTAAAATATAGTTTACTTTGACTTCTTGATACTTGTTTCACCTTGCTTTATGACCCTGTACATGTGCAATTTTTATAAATGTGCTCTCGAGAACAGTGTTTAGTTTCGAAATTATTTGGTTCAGGGATCTGCTTCTCACTTCAAGCCTTATGTTTATTACTTTTTATGTGTTTTAACTATCACTTACTAAGAAAGTTGTCTTGAAGTCTTTTACTGTTAGATCTGTCAGTTTCTCCCTTGATGTAACACTTTTTTTTTCCTCTGTAAAATATGAGGTTATGTTGCTAGTACATAGACATTTATAATTGCTGCCTTGTCCTGGTGAACGAAGGCTTTTATCATTATCCCAAAAGAGGATTTTAGTTTAGCCTGCAATTTCTTTTTCTGTCTTTTACTTTCAAATTTTCTGTACCCTTAGGTCTTAGGCTTATCTCTTGGAAATAATATATATCTGCATTGCTCTCTGTATTCACCCAACAGTTTCTTTTAATTGGTGAGTCTGCGATTGTGACCTATCTCTAAACTCTTATTTTGTGCTTTACACATGCCCTCGCTTTTTGGCCCTCTTTTTGCTTTTTAAAAGGTAGACTTGATTTTTGTTTTGTTCTCTTTTCCCTCTTTTTTACTGCTTTTACTGTTTACCTTTGAAATCTCATTCCGTGCATTTGATACTGCAGGTGATCGAGTTTAAAGTTAACTGACAACTGGCCACTGCCACAACTGCACAGCACCTAGAGTTTTAAGTCTTGTAAACTCTCCAGCCTACATGCGTCACTGTCCAGTCGTTCAGTTCTTTATTTCTAAAACCCTGTGATAGGCAGCCCGTCGGCCCCCATACCTTCGAACCCTGGTGGTGTCCCCGTGAGATGATGCTGTCCCAGGGTAAAGGGGGCTTTGCAGATTTAATTAGCATTCTAATCATCCGATCTTGAAATAGGGAGATCAGGCCTAATCCGGTCATATAAACCCATCGCTGGGTGGTAGGGGGTACACGTTATACCCAGCGTTATTAGAAGCTATTAAGGAGGTTTTTCACATGATTGTATTAACCTGTATTGCATGAGAAGTTTAGTTGCTCCCATCCTTTCCAGATACTTCTTTTCGGGTGAGAGGGCAGTGGAATGCACTTGTGGTTTTCATCTGCATCTCCTGATGACTAGTGATGACTTTCTTTTCTATAGTTTCTTACTGCACATTTTGACAAACTCTTCTGTGAAGCACCTGGTCCAATCTTTTGCTCACCTTCTTAAACTGGGTTGCTTGTCTTCTTTTTTTTTTTTTGCGGTACGCAGGCCTCTCGCCGCTGTGGCCTCTCCCGTTGCGGAGCACAGGCTCCAGACACGCAGGCTCAGCGGCCATGGCTCACGGGCCCAGCCGCTCCGCGGCACGTGGGATCCTCCCGGACCGGGGCACGAACCCGCGTCCCCTGCGTCGGCAGGCGGACTCTCAACCCCTGCGCCACCAGGGAAGCCCTTGCTTGTCTTTTAAAAAATTGATTCCTAGGGTTTCCGTAGATATTTTGGAAATAGTCTTTTATGAGATTCTGTTTGAAAGAGAAACTTGGTGAAGGAAAGAAGCTGTGAGTCAGATGGAGAATGTTTCACTTCATGGTCTGTATCCACGAAGGCTCAGGCCGCGTGTGAAGCAACGTTGCCTGCAGTGACTGGTCGCCCATTTCTTCTGTCAGACTAGACGGCCGATCCTGAGAGCCAGAACCTGTGACAGTGTAGGTGATGGGACAAAGTGATATCCCAGAACTGAAGGGTGAGTGGGCACAGTGTCGGCGTTAAAATTGCTGCAGTTATACGTTGCCTACTTATATTGCCCAGTCATTTTCCATTTGTGAAACGGGTACTTCCTGAAGGTTTTTTATGTGCCTGTTAAATTTAGGAGAGTCCTGAAAATTCATGCCCCTAATGAACAGGATTCAATCAGTGCATGTTTTCAGCCTGATAATTAAAAGGCTTCTAAAAGTAGAGGCTAACTGAATTTCAATTACTTCTCTTTCTGTATCAACAGCAAGATTTTAGAAACTTCAAAAAAATAGCTATAATATGCTCAAATATTTCACCCTAGCGTGACATTAATGATCTTGTAAGTAGGTTAATTGTAGATTCCATTGCGGGCCTCCTGTGGAGATATACTTCTGTTTGATGTTTGGAGCTGGTAGAATAGATGTAGTTCAAAGATCCACCTTGGTATTTGGGAGATTTTTGACTCTCTTAAATTCACAGGAGTTTGAAATCAAACTTTGTCTATAAGGATAGATTCCTTGAAAGCACAAGAGAGGTTTTTTTATCTTTATATTATATTACCTGGGAAATTATTTTGGAGGTTCTTGTCTATTTTTTTTTTTTTTTTACATCTT
>RJWK010036266.1:0-11423 GCA_004363435.1 Platanista minor | reverse complement strand
CCATGAACTCAAAGGCCCTGGTCTGGGGGACAGGCCTGGTGCAGGTCGCCTGCTGAGAGCATCAGCAGTGAGCATCCTCTTCTCCCAAGTGCTTCACCCGAAGGTGGCCCAGCCAGGAGGCGGGCGGGGGGTGTGTGTGGAGTGTTGACAGGACACCTCGGTGACTTTTCTAACGCCCCATGTCCATCATCACGGTGGAAACCACGCACACTTAATGACTGGTTATGTCATAATCACAGGTGTGAGCCCTAAAGGGTGTGACGAACACTAAAACGGATTTATTACAATTATACATTTTATGACGTTTGTGATGGACCATTTGGCTGGCAAGAATCCTAAATGTTGGCAAGTCACCTTCAGTACCAGAGACAAATAACATGTTGCCAAAGGCCTTGGTTCTATGGTCATGATTCCATCTCATCCTCGTTCTAGCTTTGGAAAGAGCGGCAGCCTCCTGAGTCTCAGTTTCCTCATCAGTAAAATCAAGATAATTAACTCAGCACTAGAGTGGATGCTACATAATGTGCTGTATTATACCTTAGGATAAAGCTAACGTATCCAACGTTTTTCTCGGTAATGGTGGTAAATTCATCTTTTTAACTGTGACAAAATAGTAGGAAATTAAATACCTTCTGTGCCATTTAGCCAACACCACAAAAAAAATGTTTCGTAGAAAACCTGCCCTAGGGCTTCCCTGGTGGCACAGTGGTTGAGAATCTGCCTGCCAGTGCAGGGGACCCGGGTTCGAGCCCTGGCCCAGGAAGATCCCACATGCCGCGGAGCAACTAAACCCATGCGCCACTACTGAGCCTCTGCTCTAGAGCCCGTGAGCCACAACTACTGAGCCCGTGTGCCACGACTACTGAGCCTGCGCTCTAGAGCCCGTGCGCCACAACTGCTGAGCCCGTGTGCCACAACTACTGAGCCTGTGCTCTAGAGCCCGTGAGCCACAACTGCTGAGCCCGTGAGCCACGACTACTGAAGCCTGTGCTCTAGAGCCCACGAGCCCCAGTTACTGAATCCCGTGCACCTAGAGCCTGTGCTTCTCAACAAGAGAAGCCACTGCAGTGAGAAGCCCGCGCATCGCAACGAAGAGTAGCCCCTGCTTGCCACAACTAGAGAAAGCCCGCATGCAGCAACTAAGACCCAATGCAGCCATAAATAAATAAATAAATACATAAGTTTATTAAGAAAAAGAAAAGAAAACCAACCCCAAACTCAGTGGCTTAAGACAAAAATCATCTTTTAGTCATCAATCTGAGGGTTGTCTGGAGTCTGGCTGATCTAGTTTGGGCTGAGGGGGAGATGCAGGGGTCCCCTACCTGTCTCTCATCTCCCGTGGTCAGTGAACACGTTCTCGTGGGGATGGCAGTGGTGCCAGAGATGGAAGCCAGATCGAGCCAGAGTTTTTTCAAATTTCTGCTCGCGTTACTTCTGCTCACATCCTTTTGGCTGAAACAGGTCCCAGGGCTAAAGCACAGCGTGGGGAAACATGCGCCTGCCTGTCGGGGGAGTAGGGCTGGGCAGTGAAAGGGCTTCCTGAATTGAGTCATTAAGGCAATTTACCAGGGCCACCCATTTCACATTATCATCGAATTGAACGAGGGCAAGAGAGACATTTTTAATAACAAAAGATATTAGATAAAGAAGAGAAGTCACCAGGTGAGGTTTGGTGGGAGGCCCACAGACCAGCGCGAGATCGTGGGGAGAACCAGGGGCCCCGTCGGGTCGTAGCTCCACCCTGCCAGCTCCGTCTCCAGCGTCAGCCGCGGGGCCCTGCCTTGTACCACTGCGGACGTTGGGAAGGACGGTGCGTCCTAGCTTAGCCTGTGGACTCGGGCGTCAAGCAGCCCCACTGGCTGTGAGCATCACCCGCGTCTGCTAGCAGGACCGCCCTGTTCCTCTACTGAAAGTGTGCGGAACTCCAAAACCAGGATCCTGCTTCTACCTCTATGAATATAACTCTAGGACCCACAGGCAAATAAATCAGCCAGGTATCTCAGACATCTCAAAAAATGTGTTTCCTAAAGCAGAAGGGAGCTGAATTACATAACTGAATTACATTCCCCAAGGGCTATCCCCTTGAAGTCATCAAGAAAGTAAGAATCCTCCCATCCTTACAGTGTCCCACCTGCGGTCACCGCCCTTATTAAATGGGAGGGAGAGCTCTGGATTCAGAACTTCTGGGTGGCCTGGAGGTGTCAGGCATAGAAATGAATAATCACTGAGGCTCTGAAATATAAGAACTCATGGATCAGGGGGGGAAAAAAATTAAATAAATAAATAAATTACCTGATAGGTTTGCTACAATAATTCAAGCCAGTTAAAGTCTAAAAAAAAAAAAAAAGAAAGAAAAAAAAGAATCCACTGCTATTTCTAAGGGATATGACACATATAAGGTGTCTTAGAAGAACCAGACAAGGGAAGTGCAGGACTGCCTCTCAAAGGAAGCGGCATCATCACTTGCAGTGGGGACAGCGGTGGAGAGAGGACACCTGTGTGGTTGGAATCAGGTGGCCCGAGTTTCTGTCATGATGCCACCAGCTTATCATGTGACTGTTATAAACTTGTGTGTTTTTTGTTTCTTTGTCTTTTGCGGTACGCGGGCCTCTCATTGCTGTGGCCTCTCCCGTTGTGGAGCAGAGGCTCCGGACGCGCAGGCTCCGCCGCTCCGCGGCATGCGGGATCCTCCCGGACCGGGGCACGAACCCGGGTCCCCTGCATCGGCAGGCGGACTCTCAGCCACTGCGCCACCAGGGAAGCCCCTAAGCTTGTGTTTTTTTTTTTTTAACCTTTGTGATCCCATTTCCACAGTTGTGAAATCGTATTGTAATCTCTTATGAGGCTGTTAAGAAAATCAATTGAAGTGATCTTCTGAAAGGGTTACACTAAGTGTGAATGATTAACCATGGTGTTGGTTGCTGTTTTAGGCCGACAGGTTGATATCATGGCCCCGAAATCCTGTTCATTACTTCACAGAAAGAGCAATACAAGGTGAAAGCACGCTGGCCTTGAACACAGACTGCCCCAGAGGGCGCTACAGGCTTGACCATCTAAAAGCAAGAAGACCTCCACTCCTAGTTCCGTCTTTATTTCTTGACCGCAGAATGCATTGCTGAGGCCAAAGGGTGGCCCAACACACGTGGCTCTTGTTCCGGGAAGATGAGGAGGTGGGTTAGAGTGGATGCTCTCCTGTCTCTTCATCTCTCATGGGCGTTCATTTGTTTGAAGATCTTCTTTTGCATTTTTCTGAAGTAGTAATAGCCTCTGCTATAGGAGAGACCTAAAGAGTTAGAGAGTGATGCTTAATTTTAGGTGTCAACTTGTCTGGGCGAAGGGGTGCCCAGCTACCTGGGAAAACATTACCTCTGAGGATGCCTGTGTGGCGTTTCTGGAAGGGATGAGCTTTTGTGTAGGTAGGTGAGTAAAGAAGATCCCTCTCACCACGCAGGGGAGCATCAGGCAATCCAAGGCCTGAACAGCACAAAGGCAGAGGAGGGGTAAATCTGCTTGGGCTGGGACGTGCATCTTCTCTTGCCCTTGGACACTGGAGTTCCTGGTTCTCAGAATTTCAGACTCTGACTGAATTACACCACCCCATCCCTTTCCAGGGTGTGCAGCTTGCAGACGGCAGACCGTGGGACATCTCAGCCTTCGTAATCACCTGAGCCAAATCCTATACTAAATCTGCTCTCAAGAAGGAATTTGGTTCTGCTTCTCTGGGGAAGGCTGGCTGATACGTGGACATAACTGTGGGGCAACTCAGGAACTGGTGAGTTGCTGTTGTAGATGTGCCTTCAGTTCTTCTATTCCTGTCTTCTTATCTCTCACATTCACTTGTGACCAATGGCAAACAACACAGGCAAAAGTCACTTTTGAATTGAAGCAGTGACCTCCATACACTTTCTTGGAAAATAGGAGAAGGGATGATTTTTTTTTTTTTGCGTACGCGGGCCTCTCACTGTTGTGGCCTCTCCCGTTGCGGAGCACAGGCTCTGGATGTGCAGGCTCAGCGGCCGTGGCTTACGGGCATAGCCGTTCCGCGGCATGTGGGATCTTCCCGGACCGGGGCACGAACCCGGGTCCTCTGCATCGGCCGGCGGACTCTCAACCACTGCGCCACCAGGGAAGCCCGAAAGGATGATTTTTATATGTAAGCATTCTGTGACTATAATAAGTACACAGATAGGATGTCAAGTGGGGAAAAGGTGTGAGTTTGAAGGTTATGAAGTCTTAATTTTTAAGAAAGTCCAGAATCAGGTACTTGATGAAAATAAACTGTAAATTGCATAATTGGGTTTCACATCTGTCATAAACTAAAGCTTATCCTTGGCATGAAAATAACTACACAAGAACATCTCAGATTCCCTAGAATCAAAGTGTGAAGCAAGTCTGCTATTCATTTCTCAGATAAATGTTTGTTTCACCCATGGTGAGGATAAAACCTGCTGATACATCACCAAAAAATGGCAGATTTTGTTTTTAAGCAAGCAAAGCAAAAAGCAGCAGGAAGGAAACTCAGAGCTGCAGAATCAGATCAAGTAAGAACCTTACTGAAAAGTAACTGATTTTGTGAACACAGGGCAAACAGCTCAATGGAAAGCACATGGTATGCTGAAGTGCTGACATCTGAGCTTTTCTTATGAAAATGATAGAAAAACAATCTTGAAATAGGAACTCATGGAAATCGTTGCCCTTTGTGATGTCTTGCATAGGGATCTGCATTTTATATTCATTTGTTGACAAGGGTCTGAGACAAGTTCTAACATACTCTGCACCCTCTTAAAAAGGGATATTTGAGTATGTTAAGTGGAAGACAGAATGCCAAGGGGGAAATGAATTCTTTTCTTAGAATTGTTAATAAGTTAGAATGCTTTAAAATGTGATGGCCAAATTCAAACTAAAATAATATAAAGATCTCGGTTAATAAGATACATTTGGTATTGCCACCATGACTGCAGCCTAAGTAAGACATCCTTAAATAAACAGCTTTTATGTGGAAGGGGATGGAGCCCTCCAGCAGCACAGCTGGGGCTCGTCTGTGCTACCCCAGCGATGCTCAGTGGCTGAGATTTATGTGCTTATACATAGTGCTGGTCTCTGCTTCACACCTGCCTCTCCACGGGCCACTCCTTCCATGATGTGTCATTCCACAAAATGTGTGCAGTTCCCTAAATGTGCATTGAGAGGTGCTGATTCTGGGTAGGTTTTTTTTTTTTCTTTTTTTTCTTTTCTAAAACTTTTACTGGAGGGCTTCCCTGGTGGCCCAGTGGTTGAGAATCTGCCTGCTAATGCAGGGGACACGGGTTCAAGCCCTGGTCTGGGAAGATCCCACATGCCGCGGAGCAATTAGGCCCGTGAGCCACAGCTACTGAGCCTACGCGTCTGGAACCCGTGCTCCGCAACAGGAGAGGCCATGACAGTGAGAGGCCCACGCACCGCGATGAAGAGTGGCCCCCGCTTGCCACAACTAGAGAAAGCCCTCGCACAGAAACGAAGACCCAACCCAGCAAAAATAAATAAATTAATAAACTCCTACCCCCAACATCTTCTTGAAAAAAAAAACTTACTGGAGTATAGCTGATTTACACTGTTGTGTTAGTTTCTGGTGTACAGCAAAGTGACTTAGATACACATACGTATATACAGACATACATATGTATGTATGTATGTATGTATGTATGCATGTATTCTTTTTCAGATTCTTTTCCCTTATAAGTTATTACAAAATATTGACCTGAGTTCCCTGTGCTATATAGTAGGTCCTTGTTGGTTATCTATTTTATATATAAGAGTGTGTATATGTCAGTCCCAAGCTCCTAATTTATCCTTCCACCCCGCATTTCCCCTTTGGTAACCATAAGTTTGCTTTCGAGATCTGTGGGTCTGTGAATGTAAATTGATACAGCCACTATGGAGAACAGTATGGAGATTCCTTAAAAAAGTAAAAGTAGAGCCACCATATGATCCAGCAATTTCACTCCTGGCCATATATCCGCAGAAAAGTATAATTCAAAAAGAGTCACGTACCACAATGTTCACAGCAGCACTATTCACAGTTGCCAAGACATGGAAGCAACCTAAGTGTCCATCGACAGATGAATGGATAACGAAGATGTGGTCCATATATACAATGGAATACTACTCAGCCATTAAAAAGCGTGAGATAATGCTATTTGCAGCAACATGGATGGACCTAGAGATCATCATACTGAGTGAAGTAAGTCAGAGAAAAACAAATATCATATGATATTTCAATGTAGTTTTGATTACATAGCAACTGCCGTAAAATGATGTTCTTCCTTGTGTTCACAACTGAAGGTAGGGTTATCGCGGTAGAAAGAGGATCTGGACTGGAGCACACCTTGGGGCTGCGGGTGTCAGGGGCATCAGAAGGAGAAACTCCTGCCACGTTCTGGCCATGCAACTAACTCTGCACGTCGTGTGTAGACCATATTGTGGGTTTGTTGTCTCTTTAATTAGGGCAACTCCAGTGTGTTGGAGACCAAAGCACTTGAACACTGATCTCCTTCCTTCTGCACAGATGAAATGTTTTTAAAGGTGCTACATGGATGAGATCAGTGTAAAGTGAACATCAAACAGCCTTAGAAAGGAGAAAGAGGTCCAGGTACGAATGCCCAAACACTGAGAAGATGTGGAAGGAAGTGTCTGATTTTTGGAGACTCTTGCTTTGCTGGTGGAAGTTATAGTCAGGTAGTTATGTGAGTGGCTCAACATCACCTCTGTTATTTTATTATTTATTAATTTATAAGAAAGTGACAGTGATGGAAGCAGGTGGTTTGGTCTTGCGGGAGTGTGCATTTTGAGGCAGGATTGGTGACATGAGGTGAGCAGGGGACAGTGACACAGGCTGCATGCTGTGTGTAGCAGCTGGAAATGTCCCATGGACGTGGGACATGGACGTGAGTGGGTGGCCAGGGAAGGCTCTTGGGCATAGAGTGGTGTGTCCAGGTGTCCGTCTGAGGAAGACGGCTCTGTCTACAGAATGGAGGTCAGGTGTGTGGATGTGAGAGGTGGGACATCAGAGCAGATGAGCAGGAACAATTGGCTGGTGGTGCAGGAGTCCTGGAAAGAGACCAGGAGGGACCCACAAGCACCTGTTTCAGTTTGTTGGTGTCATAGCCCCTCCCTCGCTTGTGATAACTGGGGAGACTCCTCAGACTTTTCTAGACTTTGGAAAATGGTCCCCTGATGCCATTACTCAAATTAGAAAAAACATTATATTTAAGCCATTTTTAGCTCCTTAGAGCAGTTGTAATCCATTTAGGCAGATTGTTGACTGAATTCCCGTTATGTGCTGGGTACAAACCTGTGTCCTAAGATATATCCTGAGCAAGATTCAACGTGGTCCCCGCGGCCACCAGGTGTACAGAGGGGGACTCGAGGAGGTGGAATCATCAGAGGCATCACCGCAGGGGCAGGACACAGGTGAGCATCTGGGTGGCTGGAGGTGAGGGAGATGCACATCTTAATCTTGACTAAAGGGGTCATGAAAAGATTCTGGAGAAATTAAGATCTAAAAATGGAGGAGCAGTGGGGATTAGCTGGGAACAGTCGGGGGAAGGGGAAGTTCAGGCAGAGGAAGGAGCAGGGACAGAGAGCCTGGCTCAGGTGGGAACCTGGAGATGGTCCAGCCCGGTGGTACCGAGAGCAGCTCAAGAGGGAGGATCCAGGGGTGAAGTTCAGTGTGTGTGTGTGTGTGTGTGTGTGTGTGTGTGTGTGTGTGTGTGTGTGTGTGTGTATTGTCAGAACACAGATTCCTTTGGGGCGGGAGGCTGTGTAATTGTTATAATTTGTCCCGTCCCGGCCTCTTTGATATTCTATGTGTACATCAGTTCGAGAAGGCAGCCCAGGTGCTCCAGGTGCCGATACTCAGCTACTTCTTGTGCATGTCCTGCTCTGGTCAGGGAGGCTGATGGTGGCAGAGTGTTTTACTGCCGGAAACTGGAGAGCTCAGAGCATCTGTGCATCTCTAATCCTGCAGACTATGATCTCAGCAGGCACTTGACTAGTCCCTCTGTGAGCCTTGCTTGGGACTTCCCAGACTGCAGCCACAGAACATTGAAGACATCATCTTTAGATAGACAGATGGCATATAGACGGACAGAGCATATGGGGCATATATAGGATTGGCCAAAAAGTTCACTTGGGTTTTTCTGTAACATTTTACGCAAAAACCCAAGCAAACATTTTGGCCAATCCAGTATATGCACGGATGACATCTGTATGGACAGACATGGAATATAGGACATATACATGTATGGATGGCATCTATATGGACAGGTACAGTATATAGGGCATATATATGTGTGCATGACATTCATATGGACAGGTACAGCATATAGGAATCAGGTAGGATGCCAAGTCTCTTCTCAAAATGTGTGTGAAAGGGGGTAGATGTCCTGGGAGGATAACCATTCTTAAACTCAGGGGAAGATGACTCTTTGCAGGTCCCTCGTCTTAGATTTCTATAAAGAATAACACACTCCGTGTCCATACAAAACCTGCTACCTGGGCCTGTTTTCTCCCACGATGATTAAACTGTAAGCTATGGCAGTGGCTGCTAGCCTTTGTTAGGAATCTGAGGAAGAACTCAGGGGTCTCTTTGATTTCGACACGACAGTACCTTTGACTGTTCACAGTTTCCTCTAGTGGTAAATTTTGCTCCTGCCGACAGCAAGAGTAATTGCTGCACACAAAGTTTAACTCTGTTTTCTTGCTCAATTTTTACCATGTAAGCAGGCTTGGACACCCAGGTTTTCAGACCATATCCTGCTCTGGGCTGAGAAAAGCAAGCTGTGTTCTGACGTCCACCTGTACCACAGCATACGGTGTCAGAACTGAAAGGGTGCTCCCTTTGAGTTGATCTTGGTGTTTCAGATCATAGCAATCTATAGATTAATGTTTTTAACTTACACATGCTAACTGTTTTACTAAATAAATACAACTGCATATGGTCAAATTTTCATATTTTAACTGTTCTCAGCTGTCAGGTGGGTATGCCTCGTGGTCTCGCGTGTTCTGTAGACTTTGTGTATGTTTTACTGCGTTCTTCCTATGTTCGGCATTTCCGTTTAGGAATAACAGCTTGTAGACAAGGAACCAACCTTAACATTGATGGATCTCATTATCTGATTTCACTGATGTGATTGTTTCACCTGTTTGGGGTGTAAACCAAAGGTCATCACTGTTTCAGTCTTCATATATAATCAGTATGATTCTGGTCCCCAGCACATCTGTTCCCTTTCCGCGTTCCCATCCCCATGTTCCCAGGGCCTGGAGAAATGCAGACATGCTGAGGATTCTCTCTACCTCTCTCCTTACTTGCTGTCCCTGTGGGGAGACGTGCTCCCCCGGGCTTCCAGTCCTGCCTCTGACAGAGGACACTGGTCTCCAGTCCTTCCTGGACGACGCTGTCCTCCGTTACTTTCAGCTCTGCCTTGTTGCACAATCGGGGAGGAGATGTCCTTGTTATATTTATTTCAGAGGTACTGATGTGGAAGCTTCTGAGGACAGCGGAGAGGCCAGTGGTCGGACGCAAAGCCGTCTGCCCGAGCCAGGGACCAACACCGTTCTCCTTCTACTTTCCGACGCCACACTCTACTTGGGTGAACATCGTGGTGGCAGGATGGTCCAGATCCCTCCCAACTCACCGTCTGCCAGGGTACCAACCAAGTCCTAGAGTAACTGGCAGAGCCAACACCCACTACCTTTCCTCCTGGGTCCAACAATAAAATCCCAGATCGTCAGAGGGTACGTCTACTAGATCTGTGCTGTTTGTTCCTAACCACAACCAATTTGTGTCAACACTGATCGTGATAATTTGTGTTGAAGACAAATATGGATTACCATTAATTATACTGCTCTGTACTTTTTGAACTAATAATGGAATTAAGACTTTTACTGACATCTTCTTCAACATCACCAAAAAAAAAGATAAAAAAATATTTTTCAGATTATCACTCTTAATAATGATGCTGAATCCAGCCTCTGTAACCCGGCACCGAATTAAATCTCAGAGACAGAGTTTTGGGTGAAGTAGAAAGACATAGCTTTATTGCTTTGCCAGCCAAAGGTGGGGGCGGTCACAGTGGGCTAATGCCCTCAAGCCTGTGTGTCCTGACTTGGAAGGGGTAGTGAGGAGTTTTATAGTAATGGTTCAAAGAGGGCATGGTCAGCTCGTGGACATCCTTCTGATTGGTTTGTGGGGAGGGAAGTGGGAGTGAAATCATCAGCCTTCTCGTTCCAGCCAGTCTGGGGTCTCCCTGCTTGTGGGCAGCAGGCAGTTAACTTCTCCCACCTGGTGGAGGCTTCGGTATCTGCAAAACAGCTCAAAGATATTGTTGTGTGTATCCCTTGAGGGGGAACCAGGACCCTGCCCCAAGGCTGCACTATTGTTTCTTGGCTGCTCCTCCCTTGTCTCTGCATCCCCTCCGCCCCCTGATTAGCAGCTGTTTGAACTTGCCCCTCGGAACTTAGGGAAGGTCATGGAGGCTGAATGAAACCTATTTTCTGGTAATCAAGAAATGGGGGACACAGAAAGGTTTCTGTGCCCAGGAGCCCCACAGGGTCCTGCTCGGTTTTAATAATTGTATTTTGAGTTCACACTTTGATATTGCTCTTGAGTTCCTACTATTAATTTTAACTTCATGACAAAATGTAGAATCTCTCACACATTAGATTTTATTCTCAAAGCCTAAAATGACAGGCTGGGCATGAACTACAAAATATTGTAAATAAAAGTTCAGTGAAATAGAAAACTCAGTTTAGAAACAGCTGAAGCTGGCAAATGATCTTCTTAAGCCTCTGTAAGTTGGCTTGTAAATAAAAGACTCTGACTGACTTTGAAGGGTGTATTGCCTATGTTTTGTGGTCTCAGGTCTTACATTTAGGTCTTTAATCCATCTTGAGTTTATTTTTGTGTATGGTGTTACAGAATGTTCTAATTTCATTTTTTTTTTTACATGTAGCTCTGTTCAGTTTTCCCAGAACCACTTATTGAAGAGACTGTCTTTTTTCCATTGTATATTCTTGCCTCCTTTGTCATAGATTAATTGACTGTAGGTGTGTGGGTTTATTTCTGGGCTTTCTTTCCTGGTCCATTGTTCTATATTTCTGTTTTTGTGCCAGTATCGTACTGTTTTGATTACTGTAGCTTTGTAGGATAGTCTGAAGTCAGGGAGCATGATGCCTCCACTTTATTCTTCTTTCTCAAAATTTTGTGGCTCCATCCAAATTTTAGGATTATTTGTTCTAGTTCTATGAAAAATGCCATAGATATTTTGGTAGAGATTGCATTGAATCTGTAGATTGCTTTGGGTAGTATGGTCTTAGGAATACTTGGTTGGGTCTGTCTCCTCAGGCAAGGAAACAAAAGCAAAAAAAAAAAAAAAAAAAAAAAA
>RJWK010036265.1:0-21801 GCA_004363435.1 Platanista minor | reverse complement strand
GATTTTGACCATACTTCTGAGGCCTCAAGGGTCTACAATATGCCATTTCTCTGGGGCCTGTGCATGGATATTTACTGTGACACTGGCATAATCTCATGACCCTCTCAACCTGAGTGTTCCTAACCTACCTACCGATACCCACAACTCAAGTGGGTTTGTTTCTACTTCTCATCATGTAATGAGTGATTCTTATTAAAGATCTAGTGGGGTCACCAACTTCCATTTATTAGCTGTGCTTTACTGAATTCTGTGGGGGTAAATCATGTGCAACTGGGGTAGTCATGAATATGAACATGAATATTCAAAGGTCTTAGGACATACCCTTTATCTATCTGTCAAGAGCTTACACCATGACCTTCCACCTGTCTTTACAAATATGACCCTTTCCTAGAAAAAAAAAATGGGGCCGGTCAGAACATACTCACTAGAGGTCTGGAAAACCCAAGTATGGACCTTTATTCCCAACCCAAGGGGTAGACTGCCCCGTCCCTTATGTGAGTTGACCCCCATGCCAAAACCAGTGTGAAAAAAATTTGAGACAGTGTTACAGTCTTTTTTAGAATAAGATATAGTAACATTTTAGTTCTAACTTTTTTTTTTTTTTTTCCTTGCGGTACGCGGGCCTCTCACTGTTGTGGCCTCTCCCGTTGCAGAGCACAGGCTCTGGATGTGCAGGCTCAGCGGCCATGGCTCACGGGCCCAGCCGCTCCGCGGCATGTGGGATCTTCCCGGACTGGGGCACAAACCCACGTCCCCTGCATCAGCAAGCGGACTCTCAACCACTGCGCCACCAGGGAAGCCCTAGTTCTAACTTTTTGATCATTGTTTTGAATTTGTGTCTCCACAGACATTTTCTTCCCTTTTGTTGTCTCTTGATTAAAAAATAACCAGAGAAAAAAAACATAAAAAGCAACAACAACATTAGCAAAATAAAGAGTTTCTAACTATAAGACACTGATGAAAGAAATTAAAGATGATACAAACAGATGGAGAGATATACCATGTTCTTGGATTTGAAGAATCAACATTGTGAAAATGACTATACAACCCAAAGCAATCTACAGATTCAATGCAATCCCTATCAAACTACCGATGGCATTTTTCACAGAGCTAGAACAAAAAATTTCACAATTAGTATGGAAAAACAAAAGACCCTGAATAGCCAAAGCAATCTTGAGAAAGAAAAACAGAGCTGGAGGAATCAGGCTCCCGGACTTCAGACTATACTACAAAGACCAGTAATTGAGACAGTATGGTACTGGCACAAAAACAGAAATATACATCAGTGGAACAGGATAGACAGTCCAGAGATAAACCCACACACATATGGTCACCTTATTTTTGATAAAGGAGGCAAGAATATTCAATGGAGAAAAGACAGCCTCTTCAACAAGTGGTGCTGGGAAAACCGGACAGCTACCTGTAAAATAATGAAATTAGAACACTCCCTAACACCATACACAAAAATAAACTCAAAATGGATTAAAGACCTAAATGTAAGGCCAGACACTATAAAACTCTCAGAGGAAAACATAGGCAGAACACTCTATGACATAAATCACAGCAAGATCCTTTTTGACCCACCTCTTAGAGTAACGGAAATAAAAACAGAAACAAACAAATGGGACCTATGAAACTTAAAAGCTTTTGCACAGCAAAGGACACCATAAACAAGATGAAAAGACAACCCTCAGAATGGGAGAAAATATTTGCAAACTAAGCAACTGACAAAGGATTAATCTCCAAAATATACAGGTAGCTCATGCAGCTCAATGAAAAAAAAACCAAACAACCCAATCCAAAAATGGGCAGAAGATCTAAATAGACATTTCTCCAAAGAAGATATACAGATTGCCAACAAACACATGAAAGGATGCTCAACATCACTAATCACTAGAGAAATGCAAATCAAAACTACAATGAGGTATCACCTCACACTGGTCAGAATGGCCATCGTCAAAAAATTTACAAACAATAAATGCTGGAGAGGGTGTGGAGAAAAGGGAACCCTCTTGCACTGTTGCTGGGAATGTAAATTGATACAGCCACTATGGAGAACAGTATGGAGGCTTCTTAAAAAACTAAAAACTAGAACTACCATATGACCTAGCAATCCCACTACTGGGCATATACCCTGAGAAAACCATAATTCAAAAAGAGTCATGTACCACAATGTTCACTGCAGCTCTATTTACAATGGCCAGCACATGGAAGCAACCTAAGTGTCTATCAACAGATGAATGGATAAAGAAGATGTGGCACATATATATACAATGGAATATTAGTCATAAAAAGAAATGAAACGGAGTTATCTGTAGTGAGATGGATGGACCTAGAGAGTGTCACACAGAGTGAAGTAAGTCAGAAAGAGAAAAACAAATACTGTATGCTAACCCATATATATATGGAATCTAAAAAAAAAAAATCTCTCATGAATCTAGGGGCAGGACAGGAATAAAGACACAGATGTAGAGAATGTACTTGAGGACAGAGGGAGTGGGAAGCGTAAGCTGGGACGAAGTAAGAGAGTGGCATGGAAATACATACACTACCAAACGTAAAACAGATAGCTAATGGGAAGCAGCCGCATAGCACAGGGAGATCAGCTCGGTGCTTTGTGACCACCTAGAGGGGTGGGATAGGAAGGGTGGGAGGGAGATGCAAGAGGGAGGAGATATGGGGATAGATGTATATGTATAGCTGATTTACTTTGTTATAGAGCAGAAACTAACACACCACTGTAAAGCAATTATACTCCAATAAAGATGTGAAAGAAGGAAAGAAAGAAAGAAAGAAAGAAAGAAAGGAAGGAAGGAAGGAAGGAAGGAAGGAAAGAAAGAAAGAAAGAAAGAAAGAGAAAAGAAAAGAAAAAGAAAGAAAGAAAGAAAGAAAGGAAGGAAGGTTCTAGACTCCTCAACAATCCCCAACCAAGGGTTCATGCCAGTTACTAGATCCACAATGTAGAAGCAGCGTCCTGGTTTCTGCTTGTCTTCTCACTATTTACTGATTTACTTGTAATTTATATTTTGGGATGGGTAAGAAGTATAGATTGGGCACAGGTTTTAATCCTATAGAATGCTAAGGTTAGGGATGAGGAGATGGATGGAGAGGCAGGTGGACCTAAAATGGCATGAGTTAAATTCTAGTCAGCAAAGGAAGGATAAACATCCCTTGACAGGGTCCTCATCCCTTGCATCTCACAATACAGACTGCTGGCACATTTTGGACCCCGTTGGAACACCTTCTGTGATGGATAATTTTACGTGCCAACTTGGCTAGGCTATGGTGTCCAATTGTTTGGTCAGAGACTAGTTCATATGTTGCTGTGAAGGTATTTGTTTAGATGTCATTAACATTTAAAGCAGTAGATTTTAGGCAGAGCAGATTAGCCTCCATAATGTGAGTGGGCCTCACCCAATCAGTTGAAGGCATTAAGAGCAAAGACTGCTTCTCTATGTTGAAGAAGTTCTCAAGACTGCCAATCAGAAACGCTGCTTGAGTTGTCAGCCTGCTGCCCTTTGGAATCCAACTCAAGACTGCAGTGTCAGCTCTGACCTGAATCTCTAGCCGGCCCTATAAATTTCAGACATGCCAGCTGTCATATCCTAAGAGCCAATTCCTGAAAATCTCTCTCTATATCTTTGGAGAACCCTGGCTAATCTGACTGAAGCACCTCCTTTTCAGGAAAGGTTTGTTTTGTCTGACTTCTATGTAAGACAATGGGAATCTGGGATGGCAGTGCTGGAAGTGGCCTTAGCCCGTTTGGCCCCCGTCACCAGGGCAGATCTTGCTGGGTGACTGTCAGGATCTCCCCAAACTATCCTCACAGCACGAGGGGCACACCTGGCTCATGGACCCCTGCAGACCCCAGGTCTCCCCTGGGGGCCTTGCACTTCTCTATCCTTTGTCTGAAGCACCACTCCTCCCACTGCAAAAATTAGGAATTTAGAGCAGAAGGGAAAGCAAGGTTTCTTCCAGTTCTGCCGTGCTAAGACTTTAACTTTGCTGTACATTGGAATTAAAAGGGCAAAACCTCCAGCCCAGACCTCTGCAGCCTCTCCACCGATTGGCTGCGGAAGGGAACCTGGCGAGAGGTAATTAACCGCAGATCACTAACAGCTCAACAGGAAGGCCTGTGTCCGGGAATTCCTTTTGCCAGAGGTCCTGGGATCGTTTGCTGTGGAGAAACGAGTTTGCAAATAAGCATTTTTCTCTGAAAAGGCCCCTTTCCCCGTCTCCATTAGCTCCCAGCTCGGCTTTCAGCTGCAAGGGATGTCTTTTCATCTTGAACCTGACATATTCTTCTAGTTTAGCCCAGTCACACGGAGCCCTTTGGCAAACCACTCTCACTCCCACTGTGAATTGTTAGGTACCAAGGCAGAGAGTAAAGTTCCAAGCTGGCCAACTTTCCCCCAGAGCCCTCCGGCTCTGTCTCTCTTTGTGCTTAACTATGGATTTCAACATCTTTGGTTTTCTTTGTCATCAGGAAAGATGCTGGAGTCAAGGGGAGAACAAGAATTCCAGACATGCTGAGAAAAGTGTGTGTGTGTGGTGTGTGTGTGTGTGTGTGTGTGTGTGTGTGTGTGTGTGTAGGCTGTCTCACTCACCATCCCCAACGCCACTGATTAGCATTTGCAACCCTCAGGAATGTATGTCATCTGGGGTTGAGTTAGTGGTTTGAGCAATGTTCCTTCCAACTTCCTGTTGGAAAATTTAACCTCTTTTCAGTCCTTAGCGAGGCAACGAAGCTGAACTCCATGTGTATTCGTTCTTACCCATGATACATCTTTTGAATTCAGTCCCAGCTGCCCTCCTCCATCGTCCTGGCCATTTTCCTCTTCCTGGATTCTCATCCCATCTCCTCACTTTTCTCATCTCCTCTCTTTTGCTCCCTCCAAAACATCTTCCTTCCACAGCCAAAGTGATCTTTCTAAAATGTAGATCTGACCACCTTGATGCTCATTTCCTGGAGATTCAAGTCTAAGCTCCTGGAGGGCAGCCCGAGGTGCTCCTGGGGGTATGCCCCACAGCCCCTGAGTCCTCTGAGTCAGTCAGCCTCTCTTCCTTTCTCCTTTTCTCTCTCTCTCTCCCCACCCACTCTTATTATTTTTTGCAGCTGTGTTCCCTTCTTGAAATTAGCTTTTTTTTAAAAAAGGTAAACTCTGCCCTTCCCTAAATTCCTGGGTCCTGATCGACTCTCTCCATCCTAGACGGGGTGAGCGATTTCTGTAGTTTTCACTGCTTTTCTCCATTCTCAGTGTATCACCTGCATTTGCTCACCTGTCTAGCCAGCCCGAAAGCCCTCTGGGGAGATGACTTTCTGTCCATAATAGATAGCCCTGCACAGTGCAGGACACATAGAATATCCTCAGTTAATGCTCTGGATTGACAGGACTCATAATCGAGCACCTTGTAGGAGTTATGCCCTCTGGCTCTGTAACTGGATTCATGTGGATTGAATCCTGGCATTCACTGCCTGAGCCTCTATTTCCTCACCCGTGAAATGGACAGAATCATATCAACATCAGAGCACTGCTAGTCAAAATTCACTGATACATTCTGCATACAAAGTGCTCAACGCAACCCTGGTATAGAGTAAAAACCTGATATTTACCATCTTTGGGAACAACTGCTCTACTTGTATACTGTAGCCCTTCATCTATCTCCTCCCTCTTTGTTCACAGACCGCCTCCATCCGGTTCCCCATTGAAGCCATCAACTACAGGGGAAGAAAGAGTTAAGCCTGACTCTTCACCACAAATCCACAGGCACTAAATAAGGCTCCAGCGCTCAGGCTTTAAGTATGGGCTGCAGTTAACTATGAACAGCTGTTGCAAGATAATAGCCTTCTACTGGTAAAATAAGGCCAGTACCCCCTCCCTCACAATGAAACCTTTCTTGCAAAGAGCAGTCAGAACGGACACATAGATCTCAGTCTGGCAGTAATCAGAATTATGAGATGGGTGCAGGGCGAAGGACTGTCAGGCTTCCCAGATCAAGCTGACATATATAGCAATTCTATTTCCGTTTCCAAAAGCCAAAACACCGAGCACCTCTTATCTGCAGTACGTTCCCCCTGTTGTTCTAAGGGGGAAAAACAACTCTGGGCCCTGCTGCTCCCTTCCTGGGCCGGCATTAACCCTAATAACTGGAAAAAGAGCAGACATTAGCCTAGAAGACACATGTGCTGCTCTTTATACCAAAGCCCTTCATTCAACTAATCTTCTCTTCCCATTTTAGGAAACTGAGTATGAATCAAAGCTCAGCAACGTGAGTCCATGTGAAATTCGGGCGCCTTTAGGTGTATTTCAAAATTTAACAAAGGTCAGATTCATGTTAGTTGCTTCCATTCTGCTGGAGACAGATACATGGGCTGGGTTTGGAGAACAGATTTTGGAAAACACCCTTTGTTTCAGAAAATATACAGAATTTGTTAAACATGTACCTGGTGTCAGGCAAATAGTAGGTCCTTGACGTTTGTGTGTTCTTGAGTTTGTTAATCAACTTCCATGCATGAAGAATGATGAAGCAACTCTGGAAGCAGATGGATTTGCTTTCAAAGAATGGTGCTGGAGTCAATAGTCTTTGAAATGGAAAATCTGAGTGGGTTGTCTAGTGTAAATCCTATCTGCCTGTCCATCCATCCATCCATCTTTCTATTATCTATCTACCTTTATATCACCTATCTATCTATCTATCTCTTGATTGATCTATCTGCCTATCTCTCTATCTGCCTACCTATCTACTATCTATCTGCCTATCTATCCATCCATCCATCTATCATCTACCTTTATATTATCTATCTAACTATATTATCTATCTATCTATCTGTCTATCTAACTCTATCTATCTAGTCTGATGAGACCCAGAAAAACTAAGTGGTTTATATCGGGTCAGTCAGCAAGTTAGCAAGCAGAAACAGGAGATGTAGCAACCTCTCTGACTCCCAGGCTTGTGAGTCAATCAGATCACATAGAAAGAAAATCAGGAGACCATCATGAGACTAAAGTCAAAGTCTCTGAAGCCTGGGTAAACAAATGCAAAAGGAATGTCCAGAAGGAGCAGCACTCAGGAGTTGAATTCTGTTTCTGGCTGTGGCCTCAAGAGAAGCACAGCTGCCTGTCGATGTCTAGCCCCAGCTAGATCATACATCTTATAAACTAACAGGCACAATAAGTACTGTTGAGTTAAGGAATGACTTATGGACTTGTGCCCACTGCTGTGAAGGCAGCCTTTGCATCTCTAACAATGCAGCAGGAACTACTACCCATGGTTATCCTTACTGAGGTTTATCATGAACCAGTAAATGATGGCCTGTGAGATGGGTACTCTAGATAGTCTCATTTGATAGATAAGAAAACTGAGGTTTGGAAAGATTATGGCATTTGCTCCTTGTCACTCAGCCAAGAAGTTCCAGAGCCAAGGTTCATAGCCTTATTTTCTGACCTAGAGCTTGATTTCTTAACTACTAAGCAGCCTTACTGAAAAATAATAAATAAATTGAAAAATCATTGCCCACCTGTGTATGCTGCAAAGCATATTTGTGTTTTTGCTCTGTGCCCTTAAACTGGCAAAACTGTACCATCCTCAGAGGTAACTTCATCGTTCCTCTTTTACCTGAGTGAGATCTGAGGCTCTGATAAGGCGTCCAACTTGTCCAAGGTCACCCAGTTTGTAAGGTATGGAGATTTCTAAAATCAAGCCCAGTGCTTCTTTCATGACAACATTACTATCTCCCTGGATATCTTAAATCCACAAAGTGTTATCTATACTGTGGTCCTAGCAAACACAGGTTAAGATCACCTTTCAAAAAATTCTAAGACATTACTGACATCAAAATGATCAAACCAACCAGAGAAGAATAAGGAACAAGGTCCCAGGCTCGGGTTAAGACAAGGACGACAAACATATCCCAACTTCTAGGCCAATTCCAGTCAATTACTCTTAGCTACCTGGAGGGCTATGCTAAGACAGATCATGAGATTGCTTCTGATCCTAACAAAGAAGCATCCTTTGATACTGAATTAAGTTGGTGTCATGTTTGAATGCAGAAGCGTGGCTGGGATGGGAATGTCTTATCTGTCTTTTCAGATACACTTTCCCCTTTTCACTCTGCTCTGTGTTTGACCTCTGTGGTCTACACCAGGGGAGTCCCTTACCCTCCAGTCTCCAGCTGGGATTGGCCAATGGGGAACCCGTCAGGAGATTGAAAAGAGGGAGAGATGAGGTGGAGGTTGTAGTATTTAGTCCCCTGATTCCCTTGCTGTGGGTCACCATGGCTGATTTCAACCCCCTCAGAGGAAGATTACAGCTTCGGTCAGGAGGCCATCTGCTCTCAGCTCGCTCTCTCCAGATCCCAATCCCTCTCCCCTGTCTCCTGTACTAGCCCTGGGTTACTGTACACTGCACATGTCTTGATGGTTTCCCACATGGTGCTGTGTCTGTATAAATACTCTCCTTACCAAACTCTCTTCAAGTTACCCAGCTGGAATGTGACAGACTGACACACAACTCTGACTGACGGAGTGGTCATGTTATATGGGAACGTGTTAAAAAACCCAGTCATGGGTGGATGAAGACTGAGCACAGCCTCCCTTGTAAAGGGGACCCTAAAGATGTTTTTCCTCTTCTCTTCTCTTCCCTTCCTTCCTCCCTTTTCTTTTTTTGGTGGCATATTATTGTAGACACTTCTCTGAGCAGTCCAACCTCCTTCAACTGAGTACAACGTTGCACAGTGAAGAGTGCCGGGGATTTCACGCCAAATGGAACAGATGTGGACTCATTCATATCCAGGCCCAGCCATGCCTGACTGCTCAAGCTCCAAGCTTGGGCAGGATGGTTAGAGGCTTGGGGCCTCAGTCTCCTATACAAAATTGGGATAATAACACTTACATTGTTTAGTTATTGATCATGGAACAGACGGCATCTGTAAGACTACCCTTTTATTTATAGCATTTGACTAAGTTTACATGGATACAAAGTAGAAGTTTTTGGATAACACTTTTTATTTTCATCTGCCCAAATTCAGCAGAATAGCAGGGTTCTTTCCTTCTTTCCTCCCTCCCTTCCCCAGTCCCTCCTTCACTCCCTGCCTCCATTCCTTCTCTCCTTCCCATGATAATGAATCTTGTTGCTTCTTTTCAATCCTTGACACCTTAGTGGTGGTTCTCACCTCTAGGAGTCCTGGAAGACTCAGTGAATAGGGAGGATTTCATTGTCAGCCTTTCACACCGTAGAAACCTCAGCAACCCAGATCCCCAGAGACAGATTCTCAAATTAGGTGTTGAGCTTCCTGAAGACAGGGATCGATATTATTTATTTCTCTATCCCCAGTTCCTGATGTACAATTTATAAACAGTAAATATTTATTGAGTTAATGAGTTATGCTGGGTAATCCTGCTTTCCATAGATGTAAGGCTTCCCTACTTTAAACATGGAAATGATTATCTCTTTTATCTGAATCATTCTGAATGAAAATATTAAAAAAAAAAATCACCACCATTTCAAGTAGAGTACACGAGACATTATTTGCATTAAAAAAATAATTTGGAAACATCTTTCTGAGCACAGATTATGCCACTGCACTTAAATGACCCTGCACCCTCAGGAGAAACTGAGTTGCACAGAGACCCTTTGCTTAACTAAATGTACCTGGATGACTTCCTACTTTAAATCATTAAAGCCCAATTCTTCCACCCACTCTCCTCTCTTCCCACTTACTGTTTCTAACATGCTTGGGACTGCATACCAAGAAATTATGAACATTTGAACTCTGTGTAAAATAAGAGTGAAAAACCTCTAAGTGTGTGGAAATAAAGAGGGAGTGGAATGAATACCACCTGCTCTGACTGTTCGGAAGCTTTTATTCTTCTTAGTTTCTGGGTATTTTAAAAATGTTAGATATGAGAAAACGCTGATACCTAAGAATGACTTGGGAAGACAAAATGAAACATTGGGCTTTCTTTGCCAAAGAAGGCCAAAGAACACTCCTTGAAGGGTATCTGGGCCTAGAGCACCTGTGGGGAATTTTGTTTTTTCTTTTTTTTTTTTTTTGCTGCACGCGGGCCTCTCACTGTCGCGGCCTCTCCCGTGGCGGAGCACAGGCTCCGGACGCGCAGACTTAGCGGCCATGGCTCACGGGCCCAGCCGCTCCGCGGCACGTGGGATCTTCCCGGACCGGGGCACGAACCCGCGTCCCCTGCATCGGCAGGCGGACTCTCAACCACTGCGCCACCAGGGAAGCCCACGGGAAGCCCACGGGAAGCCCACGGGAAGCCCACCTGTGGGGAATTTTAAAGTCCATATTGAAATCCCAGTCCCTCTAATGTAGATTCTCACAGGAATCAGAAAGTTTACACACATAGCCTCAGGTTCAGATTAGCTTTATTTGGGGTTCTGTCCCCAAAGTAGGCAAGGGTGATGGAAATGGCAAGAGTCACTTTGGTGGAGGAGGAAGAAAGCTAGATTCTGGGATGGAGTCCCTTATCCTATGTGCCAGCAGGAAATCAAGCCCTCTCTGACCCTCAACTTGCTAATCTGTAAAACGGGAATGACTATACATCTGGTAAGGCTTCCCAGGTGGACATGAAAATGATAAGTGGAAGAACAACAGAAGTATTTTATAAAGACAAATGTAACATAAATATTCAAAAGTCCCACATGATGATGGTGATGATGAAGGCTCATTTCCAGTAGTGGCCTCGAATCTCATGTGCTCCTGTGAACTTCTTGGGGAGAGATTCCTGAAGCAACCCCGGGGAATTTGAAATGCAACCTTCTCTAGATTTAAGGTTTAAACCTGAACACTTTCCATCTGGGAGTCTGCATGTAGATCCAAAGTGAATCTTAGTCCATTTCATTCTCCTATAGAACCCTTATAACTGCCAGTTAGTGTCTAGGGCCAGAAGAGGATCTGTCTGTCCTAGGATGCTGCTCTGCTTGGTGGCCAAGAGACTCTGAGTTAACTTCCAATCTCTATTGCAGTAATTGTTTCATGTTAAGCTCTGCTAGGGTTATCTATCCCATTCCTCTCTGAGAATCTCTGTAGATTCTGATCTTTCTGTTTTACTTTAAATTCCGTTAGAGACATTTTCTAAATGTCAGTTAATTCAACTTAGTTTTGACTGTGTGAAATAGGAGTACTGTAAACAGTGAATAACTGGGGAATAAATAGATGATGAAAAGTGAATGAATAATAGAACTGTACAGCGCAAAGAAGGAACCATAATGCATGTACATGAAAAAAAAAAAAAATCATTAGGAAATCAGGGGCATCCCAGGAAAGGATGTAGGGCTGTGACAAGAAAATCTAACTGTGTTACAAATGTGTAAGACAACCTCACTGAAGGGGGTGGGAGGAAAAGGTGCTGACCTAAGTAACTCTGGAAATGAGTAGAGTCTTCAAGATTAAAGGCAAGAAGAATGACATAAGCACTGTGCCCAGGTTGATAAAGTTGTTTTCCACAGGGCTACAGGTTAACAATTCTGACACTGCTGTGCATGTACACTGGAACTAAGCAATTAAGTAAATGGATGGCAGATGACGGGAACTAGGTTTCTCACTGTTGGAGTGGAAATTTACAAATAAGCAAGATGTGGAGGCTAGGGTAATTCATGTGATAATGATTTAAAGTTGGAGATATCAATATGAACTGATATTTAGCTTACTATAGCTACAGATGGTTACAGATTAAAATATTTACATGGGTATATACATGAGTATATATGTATAAACGCATATATACATGAGTTAGCATACACATATATATGATACATATTTTTTTGCTCGGTTAACTGAGGAGACCTAAAAGAGACAACACCCCAGTAGTCATGAGCACAGCTCGTACCCAGATCTTGGTTTCTAACACCATTCTCCATTAAAAGGAACCAGAGCTTCTTGGAGAAATGCTCTAGGACTTGAGCTAGAAATATGCAGAATGTGCCTGGAGCAGAAAGTAAGAGAGGGTCTAAAAATTTAAAAAGCTCACCCCAATGGGGGGATGTCAAAGGACTACAGGAGCCAACTGAAAGAACTTCCAATAGCCAAAGCCAGAATAATTTAAGCAACAAAATTATGTGGGGTTGGATTAAAACCCAAAGTCAAAAATGAATATTCATGAGTCCATACTTATCTAAATAAATGATTAAATAAATTAATAACTCAGAGAGGAGGGGCAAATATCCTGTATAGAGGAATTCCAAACAATTATGTAGATACTCTGCCCTCAAGGAAGGGGGAAGCATAACACCAGACTCTTTAAGTCTGGTCTGCACCCAGTGACTTTTTTCCAAAGAATATGTGGAAAGGGAGGGACGATTATCAGTAATCTTACAGTAGAGAAATCTGACAAACACTACCCCAGTCATGTGATCAAGGTCAACACCCACTGTCATAAATCATGTTGATTGTAAGTACCCTTGATATGATATGATGGAAATGGCACTTTGCCACTGTGGTTTTCCTCTCAAAACCCCATAACTCTAGACTAGGCATGGGGAAAACATCAAATTCCCATAAAGAGACATCCTACAAAATACTTGACTCCTCAAAACTGTCACGGTCATCAAAAACAAGGAAAGTGACAAACTGTCACGGCCAAGAGCAGCCTACGGAGACATGACAACAAAATGCACTATGGTATCCAAGATGCGATCCCAGAGCAGAAAGGACAACAGATGAAAACTAAGAAAATCTGAATAAGTTATGGACTTTAAATAATAATAAGGCATAAATATTGGTTCATTAATTATAATAAATATATGAAACTCATGCATGATGTTAATAATAGGGAAAACAGTGTGGGGTTTAAGGAAATTTTCTGTACTATATTTTCAATCTTTTGATCAATCTAAAACTTCTAAAAGTAAAGTCTATTTTTTAAACGAATGAAAAATAGTTATGAATTTAGCTTTACAAATTATTGAGCAATTGCTATGCTTACTATGTTCCAGACAGTGTCCATATCTGGGGAGCTTGAGATTTTGTTTGTTTGCTAATGATATGAACAATAAGGGGTTAATATCCAAAATATATAAATAGCTCATACAACTCAACATCAAAAAGCAGACAACCCGATTAAAAGATGGGCAGAAGATCTGAATAGACATGTGTCCAAAGAAGACATACAGATGACCAACAGGCACACGAAAAGATGCTCAACATTGTTAATCATCAGAGAAATGCAAATTAAAACCACAACGAGATATCACCTCACACCTTTCAGAATGGCTATCATCAAAGACCACAAATAACAAATGTTAGCGAGGATATAGAGAAAAGGGAACCCCTGTACAATGTTGGTGGGACTATGAATTGGTACAGTCACTGTGGAAAACAGTATGGCGGCTTCTCAAAAGCCCCAAAACAGAACTACCATATGACCCAGCAATTCCACTCCTGGGTATATATCTGAAAAAAATGAAAATGCTAGTTTGTAATGAAAAGATATGTGCACCCCAATGTGTATAGCAGCATTATTTACAGTTGCCAAGATACAGAAGCAACCTAAGTGTCCATCAACAGATGAATTGCTTTTAAAAACTCACAGAGGGCTTCCCTGGCGGCGCAGGGGTTGAGAGTCCCGCCTGCCGATGCAGGGGACGCGGGTTCGTGCCCCGGTCCGGGAGGATCCCACATGCCACGGAGCGGCTGGGCCCGTGAGCCATGGCCGCTGGGCCTGCGCGTCCGGAGCCTGTGCTCCGCCAACGGGAGAGGCCGCGACAGTGAGAGGCCCGCGTACCGCAAAAAAAAAAAAAAAAAAAAAAAAAAAAAATCACAGATACAGCATAAGGTGACTCCTCTGCTCTAGTCTCGGGCTGGTCAAGGAAGTGTTTGGATAAGGCGAGTCCTTAAGGATGAGTAACAATCTGCTGGGTGAAGAAGGCAGAGGCAGCCTTCCCGCAGTGGAACCAGCAATAATCAAAGGCCAAGAAGCATCACGCCAAGCATTCTATAAGGGGGGCTGCAGCTATGTGTGATTTGCTTTTGCTGAAGCACATTATGGAAGGTTGAAAGGAGGGAAAGGAAACAAGGCTGGAGTGGCCAGCAAGAGCCATGGCACAAAAGGCATTGTGTGCTCGGCTAAGGAGCCTGAGCTTTCTTCTAGAGAGTCAGTGAGAATTTTCAACCCTACAAAGAGGCAGTCACATTCCCATTTTGGATAGACTCACCCTGGCTGCTGTGAGGAGTGGGGTTGGAGTACAACCAGATGGGATGCTGTAAGGCTGGGGAGCTTGAAGCTGTTTGAAAAGCATGGCATTTTCTTGGGGGCACTTATAACCCTCTGACTTCCTAAGTTAACCACACTTTTGTGAAGTGCCTGTCTAAATATTCTCTTTTTATGTGTATTAGTTATAAAGGTAGAAGCTAGCTTTGGCACAGAAATACATTTGTGAGACAGAGGGAAACGTTTCCTTTATGACTGCTTCTCGTTCCAGCCTGCCTTGCCAGGAGAAAAGAATACAAACTAGAAATGAAAAATCTGAAACTTCAGGAGCTGCCATTTTGAAGCTCTCCCTGTCATAATACACAAGGCCAGAGTATTTTACAGATCCTGTATTTTTCGTTCATCTTTCCCTAAGTATTTAGGATGGCTAACCCGAAACTAAACTTTAACAACTAGCTAATACTCTAGTTACTCAGCATGGTTAAATGGACAGAACCCAAGTTTGGAATTTGGGAATCTCTGTTCTTGCACCAGCTTGGCTACTAACCAGCTATGGGACTTTATATGGTCCTTCAATACTTTGGAGTCCATTTAAACATTTTTCTTAAATAGAAAATATATCCCAACTCCACCACTATCACCATCATCACCAACACTACCATCATCATTAACATAAAGACATCACCACCCTGACTCCTCCATCCCAGGTTTCGGAAAGGATTAAACATGACCATGGGTAGACAAGCAGCTTGCTCTTGTCATCAAAAGATAACAGCATATGAATCATCCTCAAATTGCAATGTTGAGATTTTGGTCAAATTCAGTGCCTGGCACCTACCAGGCACTCAGAGAATATTTTAATGAAAACCAGGTCATTTATGGCCTTCTGCCTCCTCTACTATTTAGACTCATGCTCTATGACATGAAAACAAGAAATCATAATTTGTCCTGGTGTTCCTGGCTTTCTGGCATAGAGTAGCGTAATGAATTGTGAGCTTAAGCATTGTAACAACTTTGTTATTATTAGGGACGCCAGTTATGTCCCTAAAACATGTTCATGATCTCTTAGAGTGGGTTTGGTTCATTAATCATTGAATCCACTGAAAAATGAGGAGATCCTTTCATGGAGTCCCTACCTATCTATCTACCTACCTATCTATCTACCTACCTATCTATCTATCTACCTACCTATCTACCTACCTACCTATCTATCTACCTACCTACCTACTTATCACCAGCATAGTCATTTTCTTATTCCCCAGCTATGGTTTCTTTGCTGTCGTTTTGCTCAGGGCCAAACTGCTCTCTCCATCACAGACTCCGTGTTTTGCTTATGTTACCCCAAATTGCTAGATTTTATGTCCTCCCTTCCTTCCATGTCTTGAGCTAGCTTTTCTCCTGTCGGGGAAGCCAGCTGCCTTTTCAATAAGGGTGTTTTCTTAAAAAAACAAACCAGACCAAAACAAACAAACAAAAAATCCTGATAAACAGACCTCTCCAAACACAGCTGAGAAAAAGTGGCGTACACAGAATATTTTCTCTAGCCTCTCTCCAGCTATGTGGACTACAGGCAAACCCCTCTGTGGCAGAAACTTACTAGATTTCTATGCCTCAGTATTCAGCACAAGGTCCAGTACAGAGCAGAAAATAAATATTTCTGGAGAAAATAATCCCTTTCTTAAAATCCCGAGACTAGACTAGGACACAGGGATAATTCAGTACTTTGCTACTCAAAGTATAATCTACGGACCAGCAGCACTGACAATACCTTGGATCTTGTTAGCACTACAGAATCCCATGCCCCACTTTGAACCAATTAAATCACAATCTTCATTTTAACTAGACTGAGGTGATTCATTTGAGAATCACTGACCTTGTCCAATGGTTATGAACCTTGGCTGAAAAGTGAATCATCTAAAGGACTTTAAAAAAAATTGCTACCAGGATCCCACAGATAGAGATTCTGATTTATTTGGTATGGGAATGTTGCTTGGATATTAAGATTTTTAAAAGGCCCCCATGTCATGCAAATGATAAGCCAAGGCTGAGAACCATTGATCCAGTCCAACTTTCTCATGTAATACAGATAGTTCTCCAAAGTTGGATGTACACACCTGGATATTCAACAGCACTTTACAGAGAATAGGGACTGAGCAACATTTAATCTACTACTGCTTTCCAAACCTCTCACATTTTACTGTCTCCTGAAACTCATCAAGTTGTCCCTATATTATAGATTACCCAAGATGCACAGGAGCCCCCAGTAGCCATTAGTCATCCTATGACTTTACTTACCACCCAGAGTTGATTAGAACAAGGAAGACTCAAGCTGGAGGAATCAGATTCTATCTTCTAGGAATCTGAAACTGGCACCAGCAGCAGGATTGATGGTCTGTCTTAGCTTCCGGTTGGTCCTCGAACAGGTGAAGCCATGATCCTTGGGGCTACATATTCTTCCCTGGGAACTGGGAGCAGAGAAAAGCTGTAAGCAAACAGAAAACAATGAATCAAGCACATGAAGGGAAGCAGGGATAGTAAGTGGAGAGAGCCAATTAGCAGGTTTACTTAACTTCTAGTCCTTGTTTCCAGGCCCTTCCCTAGCTAGGCTCAGTTGCCATTCCATCCCATTATTTCATGAAACTTTACTGTTTATATTTCAGCACATGCATTTCTCCTTAAGTCAGCTCAAGCTGGGTTTAGCCTTGGCAAGCACAGAAAGTCCTAACTAATTCAGTCATCTTATTTTCCCTGCCTAATTCTGATTAGCACATTAGCACACATGTGAGACCATCAGTGAAACCCATAGTTAAGGGATGAGCTTAGAGGCCATCCAACCTAAAAGGGGGATAAGGAATATCCATATGTGATGGCAAGTCTCTTTTTCAGTGGCATTATTTTTTAAAAAGTCCACATGATTGAGGTTCTGAGTTAGACCTTTCCCAAAACGGTTACTGTTTAATCCTCTCAACATTATCTCCATGATACAGAAACAGAAACTGGGTCTGAGAGTGGTTGACTGAGTTTCCTGTGGTTGTGTAGCGATAAAGGGGCATTGTCTGGATGCAAGTCAGTCTTTCAGACTTTAAACCCATGCTTGGAAAACAGCAGGGATCGCTGGCAGGGGAGTGTGGCTGGTAATGATGGCGGTGAAGTGAGTAGGGGTGAGGGGTGAATGGCCTGGTTGGTCGTCAGTCAGGATGTGATGATGGAACAGATTAACCAGAGCACCTCAGAGATCTTCTTCCCCCTCCTGTCTTGAATGAGATAATGGCTTTGGAATATTTTGCACTCACCTTGAAGACTGTACCTGCTTCTTTTACTCCATGACAGTGGACCATATTGTCTTACCTACTGTGGTCTCGATAACCCTTGTCTGAAACCATCTGCAGACTGCAACTACGAAACACACCTTTCTGATGTGTGCTTTCTAATTCATCCTTGGACATATTTGAAGAGCAGCCTGTACCAGAACATTCTTTGGCCCTTGAAACTACTGATGGCAAATATCTCCTGAAATTTTCATTCATGTCCGCTTTTCCTTTACCATTTGGTTAAAAAGTTTTGCAAAACTCACAGTGCTATACGAAAAGGCTGCTCTGGATCCTCAGCTTCTTGCTCTGTGCTCAACAAGCAGTCCATGGTCATTTGAGTCATACACCTCAGTACTGTCCGGCAATATTGTTGGCTGTTTTTTCATTGTTTTGATTGACTGGACTAGTAGACTTTCTAGGCTGGCAGTGGGAGCTAAAGGAATGTCCACTGGGGAATGGAATCTTTGTAGAAGGAAGTGGCTATGATCATTCTACTTTCAGAATCCTGGGACTTCTACACAGGGTGTGGGTGTTGCAGGCAAGGCCAGGACCCATCTGAAGGCTATTTCAATACTTATATTCCAACCTGGTGATCAGAAGTATAAGAAGGCAGACCTTGTCTTGACTGCGTGAGTTCATTAGGAATTTACTAAGCTGTTCATGAACCTGAGATCTCAAATTCAGGATGTAGCAGGCCCACCTGAAGGAATTCTCGGTCTTTAGTTGGATCATAGAGAGCCTAAGGCCCTAGTTTTCTGTAGGTTGCACAACCCACGAGGGTTGAGACTGTGTTCAGCTAACACTCCTTGAGCACCTGCCTTACATCAGGTGCTGTGTTAGGGGCTAGGAAGCCTCCACGCTCTTACACATACTGTTTTTCCTTTCTGAAGTGCCTTCCCCTCCTGTCCAGTCTCACTCACTTTGCAAAACACATCTGCCCCATCCTCTTGAAGCTTTTCCTGATTCCTTCAGCCCACCTGACTCCCTTTTGGTGCCATGTTGGATCTGTACACATTACTCTATGGATGCCCCTCTCATGCTGGACTGCAGTGCATCTGTGCTCTTGGGAGTTGATCCTGGATCAAGGCTCCTTGAGCACAGAGAGCATGCTTCAACCAGTTCTGGATCCTCAGCTTCTTGCTCTGTACTCAACAAGCAGTCCATGGTCAATTGAGTCATACACCTCAGTACTGTATGTCAATATTGATGGTTGGCTTTCTCATCCTCATTTTGAAGATAAAGACAACAAAGTCCACGGAGAAACCCCGCTTTGTCCTTAGATTACATCAGACCTTGGCTTAGAAACAAATGTAGCCTTCCCGAGAACACGCATTTAAATTTTCCAACAACCAGTATGTAAAATGCACACATAGTTTGGTCTAGCAACTCCCCTTCTAGGAATTTATTCTATGAATATGCTCACAAAATGTCTGCCAGGACAGGTACAGGATGCCCCTTGCTGCACTGGTTATATTAGCTAATACTTGGAAACCAGTGTGATCACTTACAGAGAACCAGAGTAATCTCCAGAATGTACATCTAAACTATGATTTTATGGAAAGCGTAATTCAAAAGGACTAAATATATCTATATGTAAATGTATGAAAAATCACTATTGTCAATAAAGCATAATACTGAAGAACATGTAGAAATATCCCTCTGGTAGTTGGTACATATTTACAGGCTGCTACATGAATCATAGTACAGTTGCATTGTTCTTAATATGCAGAACCTTTCAACTATTTTAATTCACTTAATCCTCACAACTATCACTAGCCCCATTTTACAGAAGAGGAAGATGAAGAGAGGCTATCGTGTTAGAAAATCACACAGCTAGAAAGTGGCAGAACTAGGATTCAGCACCATCTGAGAAATTTTTAAATATGCAAATTCCCTGCTCCCACTCGTTGCATCAGAATCTCATAGGATGGGCTCCAGCAACCTGTGATTTAACAAGCTATCCAGGTGATTTCAACGTCCATCAGGTGTGAGATGCCCTGCTCTAAGCCATTATGCTCCCCCAGGTACACTGTTTCTAAAGGAACCACAAAACTCTATTAGCTGTTGAGAGACTGAGCTTAGAAAGGGGTGGGAGGGGATGGAAGATATTCACTTTAACTTTGTTACTTATTGAACTCTGGATTGTCTAGACCTACCTGTATTGTATTACTTTCTTTTTGATTGGTTTTAAAGGTCAACGGAAATCACTGGGTAGGAGGATTATGGGCCATTTTTATATGTCTGGCGTTTTCTGTTTCTCTATATTAAGACAATAAGAAAACGAGATTAACCAATACATGCTTAAAAAAAAATCCCCTTTAGAAATGTCCTTCTTATAAAAAGATGCTAGGAGAGCACCCCAACCGGAGATCCGAACTTTTTGTCTGCCATGGGAGAGCATCTCCTGGCAAACCAAATGATTCTTTCACCACCCGAGGAGCTGCCCTCCACTCCTTAAATGGGTCCCATCCATCACCGTCGGCCCAGACATGGTAGCTGTTCAATCCTGAGCCCCGGTGTGATAATTGGCATAATTTCCCCAAGATAATGTGGAGGTTAATGAGGTACAGGAAGCTTTAGGCCATCCACTTTCATTTTTAGCTCAGGAAACTTGGGCTTTGACGAGAGTGGGGGAAATCTGCCAAGAACAAGAATGAAGAGTTCACAGGAGAACGTGGCTGAAGACTGGAGACCAGAGGGTGAGAGAAGAGTCATCCCAGCCCACCGGTGATGACGCAGTCAGCTCTAGACGGAAGCCCCCTCCTCCTCTTAGCTTTGTGGGAGAGTCTCCACCCAGGAGGGGCTGTGAGTCATCCCAGCATATTCTAACTCTGTAATAGGCTTAGTATTTATTGGGACTGTTCAAAAAATTAAAAAGTAAAAACCAGTTTCCTTAATTAAAAAAAATAACGAAATATCCAGAAGACTATCTACCTTCTCAGCAATTCCGAAGCGTGTTAGAATATTCAAGGCTCTGTGAAGTCCAGCAGTAAGGAAGGAGGTTTAGTGTTGGTTAACCTAGAGTTATCCAAGCTAATTTGACTATGGAAACTTAAAAAAAAAAAATTAATTTCACCTTCTGGCTGCTTCTAAGAGAGCCAGAGAGTTGTATTGTATTCACTGCAGTGTAACCTGGGGAATTCTAGTACAAACAAAAGTAACGTCCCTAGACTAGACTGTTAAAACCATGAATGCATTCGTTTATTTAACCATCGACGGGCTGTGTGTGCTCTGCAGGTAGGTACTGGGGTTGGGAACCCAGAGATGAAATCAACATTGTACCTACCCTGAAAGCCCTCATAGTCTAGAGGGGAGAGAGGAATATAAACAAACAGGAATGTTGCCGAGAGAAAGGGCTGTGAGGGAGGCAAGTCCCTCCAATTATGAGAGCACAGGGTGAAGCTCCTGCCAGAAGAGCACAGGAAAGGAACTGGGAGCTCAGTAAGGGAGTGGAGAAGCCCCCAGAAAACAGCGGCCACGCATGGGCTTTCCCTTCAGATGACCAGGTTCTGTCATTTACCAGCTCCGTAAGCTTGGGCTCTTTATTTATCCCTCTGAACTCAGGTTTCTTTATCTGTAAATGGAGCAATAAGAATACCTAGCTTATAGATCTGGCACAAGGATCGAATGCGTATCACCCACTTAGTATGACGCTCCAGTACAAAGGAAAAGATTCCGAACACAAAGGTGGATTCCTCAGGTAAAGTACTGACAAGGTGCAGGTGGCCGACAGTGGCTGAGAGGGTTGGGCAGAGGGAAAGCTGAGGAGCCCCCCCAGGCACCTGGCTGAGTGCCTGCACAACAACGGGGATGTGAGAGAAGAGGGGACAGAGAGCGGGTTTCTTTGCCCCTTTCTTTTTGGGGGGAGGGTGTGTATGAATATAATTAACTTTCCACTAAACCGGGGTGTAGTGAGTCGAACAGTGTCTCCTAAAAAGTTATGTCCAAGTTCTAACTCCAGTACCTGTGAAGGTAACCTTATTCGGAAATAGGGTCCTTGCCATTGTAATCGAGTAAGATGAGGTCATTAGGTTGGGCCCTAAATCCCATGTCTAGTATCCTTATAAGAGGAGAAGACACGCAGAGACACCTCGGGAAGAAGGGCCGTATGAAGACAGATGCAGAGACTGGAGAGATGTAGCTGTGAAGCCAAGGGACACCCAGATTGCCAGCAACCGGCAGAAACCATCGGAGAGGCAAGGAATCAACTTTCCCTCAGGGCCTCCAGAAGGAACCAACCCTACCAACACCTTGACTTTGGACTCCTGGCTTCTACAACTGTACTCGAATAAATTTCTGTTGTTTTGAACCACCCAGTTTGTAGT
>RJWK010036264.1:0-21801 GCA_004363435.1 Platanista minor | reverse complement strand
AAAAAAAAAAATCACTATTTCTGTTCAAAGGCCTGTATAGGTGAAAAAGATAGAAGATACTAGTTATCATGAGGCCCTAAGTCTATGTAGATTCAAATGATTGATGCTTTCTCTTCCCTCTTGATCATGGAGCACTGAATAGTGATTTATATAAATATACATATTATATACTTTTCTTTTAATGTTATTATATTATAAATTAATAACTTACCGCGTGAATTTTAAGTATTTGGTAACACGTAAATGGATGGCCAGACCTTCAAGATGGCAGAGGAGTAAGACGTGGAGATCACCTTCCTGCCCAAAAATACATCAGAAATATATCTACATATGGAACAACTCCTACAGAGCACCTACTGAACGCTGGCAGAAGACCTCAGACTTCCCAAAAGGCAAGAAAACCCCCACGTACCTGGCCATGTGGCTGACAGGGTCTTGGTGCTCTGGCCTGGTGTCAGACCTGAGCCTCTGAGGTGGCGAGCTGAGTTCAGGACACTGGACCACCAGAGACCTCCCAGCCCAATGTAATATCAATCAGCGAGAGATCTCCTAGAGATCTCCATCTCAGCACTAAGACCCAACTCCACCCAATGGCCAGCAAGCTACACACACTGCTGGACACCCTATGCCAAACAACTAGCAAGACAGGAACACAACCCCACCCATTAGCAGAGAGGCTACCTAAAATCATACTAAGTTCATGGACACCCCAAAACACACCACCAGACGCAGCCCTGCCCACCAGAAAGACGAGATCCAGCTCCACCCACCAGAACACAGGCACCAGTCCCCTCCACCAGGAAGCCTACACAACCCACTGAACCAACCTTACCCACTGGGGGAAGACACCAAATACAACAGGAACTATGAACCTGCAGCCTGCGAAAAGGAGACCCCAAACACAGTAAGCTAAGCAAAATGAAAAGACAGAGAAATATTATGCAGCAGATGAAGGAGCAAAATTAAAAACCCACCAGACCAAGCAAATGAAGAGGAAGTAGGCAGTCTACCTGAAAAAGAATTCAGAGTAATGATAGTAAAGATGATCCAAAATCTTGGAAATAGAATGGAGAAAATACAAGAAACATTTAACAAGGTCCTAGCAGAACTAAAGAGCAAACAAACAATGATGAAGAGCACAATAAATGAAATTAAAAATTCTCTAGAAGGAATCAACAGCAGAATTACTGAGGCCGAAGAACAGAAAAGTGACCTGGAAGATATGAGTGGAAATAACTACTGCAGAGCAGAATAAAGAAAAAAGAATGAAAAGAATTGAGGACAGTCTCAGAGACCTCTGGGACACCATTAAACACACCAACATTCGAATTAGAGGGGTCCTAGAAGAAGAAGAGAGAAAGAAAGGGACTGAGAAAATATTTGAAGACATTATAGTTGAAAACTTCCCTAACATGGGAAAGGAAATAGTCAGTCAAGTCCAGGAAGCACAGAGAGTCCCATACAGGATAAATCCAAGGAGAAATACACCAAGACACATATTAATCAAACTATCAAAAATTAAAAGAAAGAAAAAATATTAAAAGCAGCAAGGGAAAAGCAACAAATAACATTCAGGGGAATCCCCCATAAGGTTAACAGCTAATCTTTCAGCAGAAACTCTGGAAGCCAGAAGGGACTGGCAGGACATATTTAAAGTGATGAAAGAGAAACACCTGCAACCAAGATTACTCTACCCAGCAAGGCTGTCATTCAGATTTGATGGGAAATTAAAACCTTTACAGACAAGCAAAAGCTGAGAGAATTCAGCACCACCAAACCAGCTTTACAACAAATGCTACAGGAACTTCTCTAGGCAGGAAACACAAGAGAAGGAAAAGACCTACAATAACAAACCCAAAACAATGAAGAAATGCTAACGGCCTTAAAAGGGGAAATCGACAGTAACACAATCACAGTAGGGGACTTTAACACCCCACTTTCACCAATGGACAGATCATCCACAATGAAACTAAATAAGGAAACACAAGCTTTAAATGATACATTAAGCAAGATGGACTCAATTAATATTTATAGGACATTCCATCCAAAAACAAGAGGATACATGTTCTTCTCAAGTGCTCATGGAACATTCTCCAGGGTAGATCATATCTTGGGTCACAAATCAAGCCTTGGTAAATTTAAGAAAATTGAAATCATGTGAAGTATCTTTTCCAACCACACTGCTATGAGACTAGATATCAATTACAGGAAAAAAAACCTGTAAGAACTACAAACACATGGAGGCTAAACAATACAGTACTAAATGACCAAGAGGTCACGGAAGAAATCAAAGAGGAAATCAGAACATACCTAGAAACAAATGACAATGAAAACTTGAAGACCCAAAGCCTATGGGATACAGTAAAAGCAGTTCTAAGAGGGAAGTGTATGGCAATACAATCTACCTCAAGAAACAAGAAAAATCTCAAATAAACAACCTAACGTTACGCCTAAAGCACTTAGAGAAAGAGGAACAAAACCCCAAAGTTAGCAGAAGGAAGGAAATCATAGCGATCAGATCAGAAATAAATGAAAAAGAAATGAAGGAAACAAGAGCAAAGATCAATAAAACGAAAAGTTGGTTCTTTGAGAAGATAAACTAAATTGATAAACCTTTAGCCAGAATCATCAAGAAAAAAAGGGAGGAGACTCAAATCAATAGGATTAGAAATGAAAAAGAAGTAACAACTGACACTGCAGAAATGCAGAGGATCATGAGAGTTTACTACAAGCAACCATGGGCCAATAAAATGGACAACCTGGAGGAATTGGGCAAATTCATAGAAAAGCACAACCTTCCAATACTGAGCCAGGAAGAAAGAGAAAATATAAACAGATCAATCACAAGCACTGAAATTCAAACTGTGATTTAAAATCTTCCAAAAAACAAAAGCCCAGGACCAGATGGCTTCACAGGTGATTCCTATCAAACATTTAGACAAGAGCTAACACCCATCCTTCTCAAACTCTTCCAAAACACAGCAGAGGGAGGAACACTCCCCAACTCATTCTATGAAGCCACCATCACCCTGACACCAAAACCAGACAAAGATGTCACAAAACAAGAAAGCTACAGGCCAATATCACTGATGAACATAGATGCAAAAATCGTCAACGAAATACTAGCAAAGAGAATCCAACAGCACATTAAAAGGATCATACACCATGATCAAGTGGGGTTGACTGCAGGACTGCAAGGATTCTTCAATATACGCAAATCAATCAACGTGATACACCATATTAACAAACTGAAGGATAAAAACCATATGATCATCTCAGTAGATGCAGAGAAAGCTTTCAACAAAATTCAGCACCCATTTATGATAAACCCCCTCTAGAAAGCAGGCATAGAGGGAACTTACCTCAACATAATAAAGGCCATCCAACATCGTTCTCAGTGGTGAAAAATTAAAACCATTCCCTCTAAGATCAGGAAGAAGACAAGGATGCCCACTCTCACCACTCTTGTTCAACATAGTTCTGGAAGTTTTAGCCACAGCAATCAGAGAAGGAAAAGAAATAAAACGAATCCACTCTGGAAAAGAAGAAGTAAAGCTGTCACTCTTTGCAGTTGACATGATACTATACATAGAGAATCCTAAAGATGCTACCAGAAAGCTACTAGAGTTAATCAAAGAATTTGGTAAAGTGGTAGGATACAAAATTAATGCACAAAATCTCTTGCATTCCTATATACTAATGATGAAAAATCTGAAAGGGAAACTAAGGAAACACTCCCATTTACCATTGTAATGAAAAGAATAAAATACCTAGGAATAAACCTACCTAAGGAGACAAAAGACCTGTATGCAGAAAACTATAAGACACTGATGGAAGAAATTAAAGATGATACAAACAGGTGGAGGGACATACCATGTTCTTGGATTGGAAGAATCAACATTGTGAAAATGATTGTACTACCCAAAAGAATCTTAAGGAGTCAGTGCAATCCCTCTCAAACTACCACTGGCATTTTTCACAGAACTAGAACAAAAAAGTTCACAATTTGTACGGAAACACAGAAGACCCCAAATAGCCAAAGCAGTCTTGAGAACGAAAAACGGACCTGGAGGAATCCGGCTCCCTGACTTCAAACTGTACTGCAAAGCTACAGTAATCAAGACCGTATGGTACTGGCACCAAAACAGAAGTATAGGTCAATGGAACAGCATAGAAAGCCCAGAGGAAACCCATGAAAATATGGTCACCTTATCTTAGATAAAGGAGGCAAGGATACACAGTGGAGAAGAGACAGCCACTTCAATAAGTGGTTCTGGGAAAACTGGACAGCCACGTGTAAAAGAATGAAATTAGAGCACTCCCTAACATCATACAAAAACAAACTTAAAATGGATTAAAGACCTAAATGTAAGGCCAGACACTGTAAAACTCTTAAAGGAAAACATAGGAAGAACACTCTATGACATAAATCACAGCAAGATCCTTTTTGACTCACGTGCTAGAGAAATGGAAATAAAAACAAAAATAAACAAATGGGACCTAATGAAACTTCAAAGCTCTTGCACCACAAAGGAAACCATAAACAAGATGAAAAGACAACCCTCAGAATGGGAGAAAATATTTGCAAATGAAGCAACTGACAAAGGATTAATCTCCGAAATTTACAAGCACTTCATGCAGCTCAATATCAAAAAAACAAACAACCCAATCCAAAAATGGGCAGAGAACCTAAATAGGCATTTCTCCAAAGAAGATATACAGACTGCCAACAAACACATGAAAGAATGCTCAACATCATTAATCATGAGAGAAATGCAAATCAAAACTACAATGAGATACCATCTCACACTGGTCAGAATGGCCATCATCAAAAAATCTAGAAACAATAAATGCTGGAGAGGGTTTGGAAAAAGGGAACCCTCTTGCACTGTTGGTGGGAATGTCAATTGATACAGCCACTATGGAGAACAGTATGGAGGTTCCTTAAAAAACTAAAAATAGAATTACCTTACCACCCAGCAATCCCACTACTGGGCATATGCCCAGAGAAAACCATAGCTCCAAAAGATGCACGCACCCCAATGTTCATTGCAGCACTATTTACAATAGCCAGGTCATGGAAGCAACCTAAATGTCCATCGACAGGTGAATGGATAAAGAGGATATGACCCCTATAGACAATGGAATATTACTCAGCTGTAAAAAGAAATGAAATTGAGTTATTTGAAGTGAGGTGGATGGACGTAGATCCACCTTACTTACAGAGTGAAGTAAGTAAGTCAGAAAGAGAAAAACAAATACCGTATGCTAACACATATAATATGGAATCTAAAAAAAAAAAAAGTTCTGATGAACCTAAGGGCAGGACAGGAATAAAGGTGCAGATATAGAGAATGGACTTGAGGACATGGGGAGGGGGAAGGGTAAGCTGGGACGAAGTGAGAGAGTGGCGTGGACGTATATACACTACCAAATGTAAAATAGACAGCTAGTGGGAAGCAGCCGCATAGCCCAGGGAGATCAGCTCGGTGCTTTGTGACCACCTAGAGGGGTGGGATAGGGAGAGTGGGAGTGAGACGCAGAGGGAGAGGTTATGGGGATATATGTATACATATAGCTGATTCACTTTGTTATACAGCAGAAACTAACACAACATTGTAAAGCAATTATACTGCAATAAAGATGTTAAAAAAAAAAATGCATTCCCAAATCCCAAAACTCTACAAAGAAAAGGTGAAACTTAAGGATGGGTCTTCTTTGCAATGCATGTAAATATAATTTTGAGCTGTTGTATTTTTAGATAGCATGGATTAAAGTTTATTGAGAGTCATTGAGACTAAGCATTCTGGCTTTTCTTGAGCCAACTTTGATTGAAGAAAAATGTCATATTTAGGTGTTAGAGGGATGCATAGCCATAGAAAAATGAGAAATACTTGTCCTAGCAAGGAGAGTGTATCAAGCTAAAAATGGAAGAAATGTGTGTATAGATAACTTACTAAGTTTGTCTGAAATTAAAGGACTTTGTAACTTGTTGGAAATAAATGATTTTAGGGCTATGTCCTTGAAATCCTGCCACAGTGGTACATCTCTGGGGTGGCATGTGAAATGACAAGGACCAAAGGCAGTGATGATGGTGCAGAGATATGGCAAACCTTAGCCTAACACAGTGAAGATGATGCAAATGATGCACACCTTTCAGGTTTAAGTCTAAGTACCTAGGCTCAGGTGAGAAATGCAGAGAGTTGTAGACTTTGCTACTTTTACTTTGCATAACTAAGAAGAATGACTGAAGTAAATATATGGCCGACGATGAAGAAAACGAGACAGCAAAGTAGAAATCAGGAGCTGAGGTCGGAAAGTATTTTGAGAAACAGGGGATGGTTGAATGTGACACATTCTGCAAAGAGGGTGAGGAAAGATGAGGGTGGAAATTGGACTGGCCCTTGGGCTTAGTTGTAATGAGGTCATCAGAGACCTCACTGAAGGTCAGTTTCTCCCCAGTGACAAGGGCACAAGCTGCACTCGATGAACTTGAAAAGGGAGTTTTGTGAGAAGAATCGGGGGCAGTATAAGAAAACACAGTTTAGGAACCACTGTGTGAGAAGGAATTAAGATCACGAATCGACTGGTCACATAATTTTATGGTGCTTGTGAAAAGTTAACAAGGCTTTTTTAGATTATGCTAAAAAAAAAATCACTGCACTTGAAATTACTTCATTTGTACAAGAGTTATACCTGATAGAGAATTTCCATTGCTTTTTAAAAAAACTCCTTACTTGTCTGCTTAGCATTAAGCTAAGAGCACATAACTGCCTCTAGGTCTAGGTACATCAAAGCAGAGAGAAATTAAAGAGAGAGTGAAAGAACAAAGAAGAGAGACAGAAAAAGAGAGGGAGACTGATAAGTAAACAGATGTGCACGTGTGCACACACAGATGCACCTGACCACACGTGCATGCGCGCGCGCGCGCACACACACACACACACACACACTCATACCAGTAGGAAGAAAGGCAGAGCATAATAGAACCAGTGAAGTTGGCTTTTCTGTAAACTGTGTTTATATTCCTGACTATTTTCTAATTAGAAGTCCTAAGTTTGGGATATGGGGATTTGCTAGCTAGTCAGCAGAAACATGTTTAATCTTGCTCACATTCTAATGTATACCGTACAATACCATATTCGATCGAAGCAAGCATTTATCGTCGCGTTAAAAATTAATGATGAATAGAGAGTAATAATTCAGCATCGAGCGAGTTAATGATTAAAAAAAGACTACATGCTTTTAAAATATGTCAGCGAGTGTTAAATCTAAAAATCCAACTTTTAAATCATTCATCTGTGCAGACACTATTATAGGTAAACTTGTTTTCCGACTGGGGTAAGAGACCAGTGTGGAACATTCCATACTGTGTGAGGGCAGTGTTACATCAGGAGGCGATTATGGTCATGCCAGCACCAGGCATTGGTAAATGTGAAATTATCAGCCACTGAACATTGGAGGAATACATTTTTGCATCAAAGGTGCCCTTTACTCCTCAACCAGAAAACCAAACTGCTGATTCAAATGAGCAGACCGCTTAAAATTAAGTGATTCTTCATCTGAAAACTCCATATGCTGTATCTAACTACCTATTTCTAGGGATTTGCCCTTTTTTTTTTAGTAGAACTCGATTTTAATATCCTAGAGAAATTTTAGTGCTAAAGGTTTACATTAAACGAAAAACAACTCCGGGATGTCTACGTTATTTGGAAAGTATGTTTAATGCAAATTTACAGAAAGGATATATGTCACTGTGGGTCACTCCTGAATTTTCTTTTTGGGCTTTCTCTGTTGGATATGCAATCTCAGCTAAATGTTTTGAAGAAGGGAGGAATCAAATAAATTGCCCTATTTTGGGTCTTTCTCTTCTGTATACAGTTGTACAGCTCTAGTAGACCTGAAAATTGCCCAGAGACAAACTTTAAAAAAATAGAGTGCTTTTGAGGCAGAAAATTGCTTTTCTGCCGTACGGTCTAAAGGACAGGCAGTGACAAGAGGACAAGGAGTTGTCACCATGCAGTGGTATTGTAAGGCATATCCTCCGTAACAAAGAGGATAGTTTGTTTTTATGTTGTTCCTTATTAGACCACAAAAGCATGGAAAGCACATGCACAATTAGATTTTTGAAAGTCCATCTTTAATTCACATGGGGTGCTTAGTATCTATGGAAAACAGATAGCTTAATATACTAGATCATTCACTATTTCCCAGTTTCTTCCATAGCCTTAAATATTTGGGCTTTGGGATAAAACATAAACTAATTGTCCATCGCCTTGGTTTTTGTGTAATAAGTCAGTTCCTTAGTAGCATTTCAACAAGGCTTTTGTAGTTTAATGTAAAAAAAAACCAAAAAACAGTATTTTATGTATTTGGATTGGCCCCTTGATGTTTTTGGAAGATTTTTTATGTGGTTTAATTTCCATTTTTATGGTGGTGTGAACAAAAAATGGGAGAAAATATGTCTTTTGTGTGTTAAGGGATTTGAAACTCCTTTGGGCCTGTTATCATGTTAATGAGACAGTTGAGAGATACCAGGATTTTGTGTATTAATCTTGGCAGGCATTTGCTCACTAGAAGTGCTCATTTAGAGCTTTAATGATATTAGCTGTGAATTTGCACAAAATTAACAAAAAACAGCTCCACATTATGGATTCATAATACCAGATACTTATGAAAAGTCATTTAAAGTATAAGGATAAAATATGTCCATTTTTTTTAAAAAATGTATTTTACAGTTTTGAAAGGTTTTCCTTTAATTGGTCACACAGAGGATTTTCTAAATAGTTGTATACCTGATCAAGAGATCCATTCCAACGTTGATATTCTTTGATCTCAGTAAATTTTTTTGTTTGTTTTCAAGTTGAACAGAAAGCTTTTATTCCTTTAAGACCCGTTTCTCTTACCCCACATGGAGGCACGGATGCGCTCAGGGCAATCACACCGGTAGAGGTGATGAAGTGGGAATGAAGGTGAGCTGGACATTCTTCACTTTGCAAGTCTGGCAAAATTATTGAACTATAAATCCACAGAGTGGAAGGGGCCTGAGAACTCATCCATGCCTGCACTCACATTCCCTGTGAAGAGTCACTCCCATATTAGTAAAGAGGCATATCCCAAGTTTACTTTTCTCATTATAATTATACTAGAGGCGCTAAGTACCAGTGATCTCAATTTTTTTCCATTTTCTTTCATCTAAAATATCTATCATATTTGCAGTACACATCTTTTTTGGTAAGTCATTATTTTTTCATTCAACAAATATTTCTTGACTATCTACAAGAAATAGTAGTAGGTGCGTACTACAGATACTCCATAAACCCAGTCCACACCCTCATAAGGTTTACAGTTTAGAAGAGCATGAGATCAGAGCTCCTAAAGGACGGGCTGGTCTACCATACTCCTCATTACAGCGAGACTGCAGCCGAGGTGATCCACAGTACTTACGCTGGCCACTCACTCCCCTTGGGAACAATGACGGCAAACTAATAGACTTGTGGTTTTTGACTGTTTTTTGGGGTTTTTTTTCTCCTCCCCGATTTTATTCCTACCCATGTTGTTCTTTTGTTAGAACAAAACAGTTACCCAAGACATATATCCTCCTTAAATGGGTACAGCTTTCTGTACATCATTTTTTTTTTTCTGTTCCACTTTCCTTGGACTCTACTAGCCACCTCGTTAGGAAGCTGGAAGCATCTGAGTCTCACCAGTGTCTACTCCACAGCCCACATCAGCAGACACTGAATACCTGTTTGATGAGTGACTGATGGGCATGTGTCTATCCTGACGCCCGACTGAAGGCACAGAAGAAATAACTGCCTCTCTGTGGGATGTCTCCTGTGAAACTAAATGACTTATCTATTGTTTATAATGAGTCCACATTTTGGCTGATAATTACAATGTTTTTCTGTACAGTTGGGTCCATTGACATCATTTCCACTGAAATGCTAACAAGTGTAACCCAAATAGATTTTGCTTACGAGTTTTCCCAGGGAATCCATAATTAGGCTACCCTGTAAAAGCTCCTGTAGACTATCCTGCAAAACAACACGGTAAAGTGACATACTGCAGGTGGGCCCTGTCTTCATTAGGGGAGGATGTGCTGAACCGCGTCTTTCCCCAACTGCCGCAGCCTCTCGCTGACACGTGCCACCGCCTCCAGCCTGCTCACCTCCTCTGGCCTGCCCATTGGAGTTCTTATCCTCTGACTCCTTTGGTGCAAAATGCTCCATTATTTTCAATTTGTGCTGTGCCCATCTCCTGCCTCTGCCTATTAATCCCTGCCAACCACAGGGACAAATGGAAACAGATGATTGCACAGTTAGTATCAACACGTTGAATTTCTAGCCCAGATTCTGAGGACTTTGCCAGAAGTGTACTCGCAAGACTCAAGTGGTCTAAGCAGCCCTCGGTTCACAGATGGGCCATTTCACCACAGTATCTCCGATACACCATGCAATGATGGCAGAAAAATCACACACTCCATCTCAGTGATAAATAAACCAGCAACTTTGATAGGATCTTTTAAAACATTAGTTCAAGTCACTTTTTTTAAAGGCCTTACTATTTAGAATGAACTTATAAAAATCTTCACTTTTCCTGAATCTACATTTACTCATAATTGTAAATCTACCAACAGAAACTTAGATTTTTAGATTGATTGGGAAGGTTTACTTTTGAATTTTAATCACAGGAAAGGAAAGGAAAAGCCATGGTTATTTAAAATCCCACCATCTAACCCTCTTAATACCCCATCTTGTAAGGATAAACTAGTCACTAAGTTAATGGTGTTGATTTGATAAAAACCAACTTGGAGAAGAATTTGTGCCGGCTCCTCTAGATGGTAGTTTCAGGGTGTTGTCTAGAAATTCCCAGGGACTCCGAAGAGAGGCAGGACCTGGGGCGTCCAGGTTCCTCACCCTGCCTCACTCTGAACTCTGCTGGGGTTTTGTGTGTGTGTGTGTGTTACATGATTGGCTTCCTTATAATATTTTGTTTGTGGAAAGAGTTCTGTTGCTAAAATAAAAGTTTGGAATTCAGGGTGGCGTTACAGTATAGAAGATGACTGTCACAAGATAGGATCTCCAAATACCTTCAAAATCATCAATGAAATTAAAGCATATTTAAATAGGAAAAGAATACCAAGTTAATCTTTGCAATTATGAGTATGATACAAATGTTGAGTATTTGGCATTGTAAAGTTCATATTTTAGTATATCGGCGTGTGTTCTATATCTATATCAACATATCAATTCCCTTTATGCAAACTGCTCAGTTGAACAGATTGATTATCTAATAATTCTAAATGAATAAATTTAATTAGTTATAAATTTTAAAATCCTGTGAAATTTACTTAGAAACAGATCAAAAAGCAGTGAAATATGCCTGTAATTGTCTCCTATATTAATGTACTTTTCACATCAATATACATACTTCTTTAAAGTTGTGCCTCAAACCACATTTTGAAAGATCAACCTTTTTTAGAAAATTTCCTCTTTATGTATCTGAGACTTTATACCATTCTGATAATTTATTTAAAGTTCAGCTCATAATACAAAGTAATTCAAGTGTTGTCTCTACATCTGTTTCTTTATCAGAGTACTATAGTGCTATCTAATAGATTCATTAATTTGATTTATATTAATTTATATTAAATTTGTGGAATATTTTAAAACTCTGAACACCTTTGCATTACACTTTATACCTTTACCGCCTGAACCAAGAGCTAAATATGCATATCAGATATTTCAAAATGTTTACAAATATTGTGATCTTTGTGTTAATTATCTGAGGTATATTTGAGACATATATTTGAGTGAATCTAGAAGTGTGAGCAAATGCTTAATTAGGTTGGACACAAATATTATTCCAATAGTATATACGAATTTACTAAACAAATTTTCCTACCTCAACTTGGTATCTAAAATGATTTCAGTGGAGAAAGTGAAACAATATTTCCAGTCATCACTGACTGAGCTCAAGTTGACAAACAAAGATTAGGGATAGGTTGCCTGCATTCCCACTTGGTCTTTGCACAAAGTGCCAGATAGAATTTTAGACCTATTCCCTTTGAATGCAGATCATTTTTCTTGGGCTCAACTATTTCTGTCTGGTTTGGAGGAGTTCCCACAACGTGTATAAATACCAGATAGTATCTAGTAGATATACTATTTCATTGTTTGCACTCTGAAATGTACTAAAATTGGACCTTTAAATATTTTTAATCCATTGGACTTTTTTGAGAAGTATTCTATAAAATATATTCTCTAATTAATATGTTAGCCTTACCATTATTGATCTCAGGCCCCCAGCTCTTCTCTTGGTCTCTTCATGTATGACAGATAACTTGGTCTCCTACTTGAAAGATTTAGACTGGTCAAAATGAGACCCTTTAATTTTCCTCTCCAGTAATATATGTGCCTTTTCAAAATTATCTGTATTTTCAGCCCCCTTCTTCCTATTTCTTCTCCCTTCCCCTCCTCTCCTCTCCTCTCTCCCACCCTGTAAAATTGGCCCTCTGTCTGGCCCCTTCTTTTTATGACCTTGTATGCTCTCTTTCTGGCTTACTTTAGGATCTTATTCTACAAACTGGTTCCCTCCGTTAGCCATCATTTCCCTCCTAGGACATTGAGCCCCTACAATTAAAAACAATTCCAGATCAATAGGTTCAATGGTCAATCAATCAAAGTTAACTATATTATTACAGGAAATGCCTCCTACATGTTTGGAGCTGGGGGAATATTGACACTACCTATTTCCTTGTAGTTTATGGAGATAAGATCTCTTCCAATCAAGAGGAAAATAATAGTGCTCCAAGTTTGCACACTTCTTGATTATTTTGATTTAGATGAGATAATGTGTTTTATCCTAAAATAAACACATTGTTTAAAATCCTAAAACTAAGTAAATGAAGCTAATTTTTTTTAAAAAAATCAGTTGAATAAAAGAATGCAAACAAATAAAAAGGGCCAATTTCTTAAAAACGGCGAAGTAGGGCTTCCCTGGTGACGCAGTGGTTGAGAGTCCGCCTGCCGATGCAGGGGACACGGGTTCGTGCCTCGGTCCGGGAAGATCCCACGCGCCGCGGAGCGGCTGGGCCCGTGAGCCGTGGCCGCTGAGCCTGCTCGTCCGGAGCCTGTGCTCCGCAACGGGAGAGGCCGCGACAGCGAGAGCCCCGCGTACCGCAAAAAAAAAAAAAAAAAAAAAAAAAGGCAAAGTGATCAGCATTTTCAATGAAAATTTTCTATCAGAACCTTGCTCCACGCAAGATCTATAATTTTAAGAAGGTTATGTTTCATCAGATCTAACAAAGTACCTACATACATACTCATACTTAAATTTTGAATTCCTGAAAAGGAAACTTTCTGGTATTCACCGGCACTGATTAAAGACAGGAAACACTCTTGTACTGTGTAAGGATCCCAGTATGTGCTACATTGTCTAAACTGTCTCCTGGCCCAGGATTTTCGACCAGTGCATAAGCAGGGGATAAACCTCCTACATCCCTTATCCAGGAGCTTCTGAAACACACTAAAGGTCTCAGAATCACAGGCCTAGCCTCTTCCTACCAACGAGGCTGGTTACTGGTTACCAGTGATTACCAGTTGAGTACGACACTCCACCCCTCAGAGTCTAATTAAAATAAAACAAAAGCAACATGCTACCTCTTTTGAGAATCTGTTCACTGCTTGCAATATTCTGTAGCTATCAGACCTTTTACACCCGCATTGTCCAATGTGGTAGCCACTAGCCAATATGTTACTACTTAAATTTAAATTTAAATTAATTAAAATTTGGAATTCATTTCCTCAGGTGTAATAGCCATATTGCAGGTGTTCAATAGCCACATGAGGCCAGTGGCCACCCTATTGGAAAGTACAGGTTTATAGAAATTTACATCATTGCAGAAAGTTTTATTAGACGGCTTTGCTTTAAACCTTTCAGAACCCCTACTTCGTCTTCTGTATCAAGTGATGACAAAGACTGGCTCAGAGAGATATAAAGAGGTTATAAGAAAAAAATGCATGAAAACATATTGTCAACTAATGTATATTCAGTAAAGATTATATTCTTTCTTCTGCCCTTTCTTAGTCTGGAGCCTTTTCCATGAATGTGGCTATTCCATAAACTTAGAAGCAAACAATCCGTGGAAAGGTGCATGAGATCATATAACAAAATTATTCTTCTTCGGACTTTAAAAATATTTTTATAGATGCTTTTGTTGACAGTCTCAACTATATTTACCATTTTACTCACTTGCTGTCTTCCATCTAAGATGGTAGTGGTTACCTTTTCTTGTATTTATTTATTTATTTTTTAATCTTTTCATGAAAAGCTCACTGAAAAACCACAAGGACTATGGTTCCAGATTTTTCTGAAATATTTAAAATGATACTTTGATATTGCTTTTCTTGAAAGCAAAGACTTAGAACAGACTATACAGCCATTAAGGTGGGTATCTGCAAGGCCACTAAACACTTATTCTGTAAAGCCAACTGAAATCATCAATCCTTTCTTCCATTCTCACGTTTGCCAAGAATGAAGAGAGGGAAATCCATGTTTAGAATTCTTCCTCACGGGCACAGGGAAGCCTAATCCAAAGAATCAAAGCCCAACCCAAAGCACCACAACAAAATACAAAAATAGCAGCCATTTAAATTTTTATTGTCAGTAATTTGAAACTAGTTGGAAATTTTTACAACTAAATAGGTGGATTCTAAACTACTAAGGCTTGACTTGGAGATGCAGTTTTTTTCACCAGCAGTAATTGACATTGTCACAATTGTGAATAAGAAAGGAAGGAAGGGAGGGAGGGAGGAAAACAGAGGGAGGAAGATGAGATTGAAAGTAGCTGGAGTCATTTCCAGAAGCCTCAGGGCTTTGAACCTGATGCAGCCAATCCCTGTGGTGCAGGGATCAGCATTACATTGTCAGGAGGATAAACTAGGCTATCCTTTTATTGTCTTCATCTCTCATTTCCACTGCTCTCTGGGTTAAGCTCTCAGTATTCCCAGGGAGAGCTAGAAAATTAGTACAGCTCTTGCCATAAAAGACCCCAAGAACCCTAAGAGTCAAACACAGCCTAAAATTAGCCTTACAGGTGCTAAAATATCCTATCGGGGCAGCCGCTTCTGCAAGTAGAAAACAAACATTGATTGAAGAACCTAATAGAGTGTTTTGCTTTGATAACTGCAGAAGCTGTGGGAAAGAATATGCGTTCTCCAGATCGAACTTTGCTAAATGAGGGTCAGTAGCTTTAAGCTTTTTATAGTAGAAGCTCAACCCTGCAGTAGGTGAATATTTTGTCCACAGGAACACTGAAAATTCAATGATATTTTCATAATTGCATTTCGGATAGTCAGTAAACACTGTAACCTAAGGTGGCTTACTTTGAAGCAAACTTGATTGCCTAGCTAAAAACATTGTACCACCTAACATTCATAAACCTAACTGCTGAACTCTGAATATGATAGGACAGTTACCTCCAGGAAGCATTAGTATTCATTATACCCAAAACATTGGTTTGTACAGACAGCTGCAGGCACAATGCATGTAGAACAGTTACAGTGCATCAGAGACATTCCATAGAATGTTGTTTGAAGTTTTTTTGCTCATCTTTGTTATCTGTCTCAGATACTTTCTTCTAATGATACCCTGGCTAAATTATATATATATATATATATATATATATATATATATATATAAAACTTATTTATATGTATAGGTAAAATATAGATGAGGAAACATAGTTATTAAACTCAGTGAAATGTACTAGAAGACAGGATATGAGTTTATGCATATTTTTTTTCTTTGTAGCCCAAAATAAATACTTCAGAGAAATAATAATGCATTGTAAAATAGATGTTAGACACAGGGAGGGCTTTATACTTACCACTGAAACTTCAGTATCTTCAATTCTTTGACTTCCATTTGGGCTATCAGTTGCTTCTCTTTACTTTAGGTATGTGTATTAATTTCAAAATGTCCTAAGAAAAAGGGAATCATTTTAAGCAATCTTCTAGAACAGCATGTAGCTTTAAAACTAAAAATTTTGGATGAAGTTTAAAAAGTAATAAATGCCACCCCAAATTCCTCAAATATTGTGTCTTAGAAACCAAATATATCCTAGGTTAGAAGATAACATGCAGAACTGATATCTCTCAAAAATTCTAAATAACTGATGAAACCACAGAGTAACCCTAGATACATAAAGGCCTATTTAAAAGGGAAAGAAAATAGCAGAGATTGTGGAACGAAGATAGTAACCAACAACAATTAATTTAGCAAAAAGAGCAAAGTTACAGAGATCCCCTTAATGCTTAGTGCTAACCTGCTGTGTCAGTGACTGGAATCTAATTGAAGTATCTTGCATGTAACCACCTGAAGGATTCCAGGACCTAGAAGTTTTGAAATTCATAGTATATGGGCCTTCAGTAATCACGCCAACAGAAGTAATGCAGAAAATAAGTGGCATTGAGGGATCGGACAAAAGCAAGTTAGTGCCAAGGTTATTGGAAGGATGATTATTGACTATTTTTGTTCTTTGCATGAAGGAAAAGAGATGAGAGAGAGCATGTTTCTGTCAGACATATTTAATTATGATTAATTTAAATCAATTCTGCAGTTATTTTTATTGACTTTTACTTTTGCATTTCTCATTGTCCTTTCATCTGCTTTTTATGCTTAGGAAGGAAACCCTCAAGAGCATCATTAATTAGGTTTAAAAAATAGAATGCAGAATATACATTATCTATCATCTCTATATCTTTAGACAGCCAAAACAAATTGACTGACGTTTGTTTTATATTCTGATTATAAAACCAGTGACATTGGTTATAAATGATTTAGAAAATACAGAAAAGTAAAACTAAAAATTTCAACTCACTTCAATTTTACCACCAGAGATAATAATTGTGAACATTTGGTGAATTTTTAAGAATCCTTCTCTAGGTGTATATGTATAGGAGGTATATTTAATATGTTTTGAGCATTTTCCAAGGGTATCAAACATTCTTGAATGTTTGCTATTAACTCTTATTGACTGCAGAATTTATTTAACCAATGTTGGATGGTTAGATTATTCCTAATTTTTTCACTCTAGCTAATTCTGCAAAGAGCATCTTATAAATACCAACTAAATTTTTATGTATTTTTAATTGAAGTATAATTGACATATAACATTATTTAGTTTCAAGTGTATAGCATAATGATTTGATATTTATATATACTTGGAAATGATTGCTATAGTAGCCTAGCTAACACCCATCGCCATATAGAGTTACAAAAAATTGTTTTTCTTGTGATGAGAACTTCAGGGGTCTACTCTCTTAGCAACTGTTAAATATGCAATACAGTCTTATTAACTGTAGTCACCATTGCTGTACATGACATCCCATGACTTACTTATTTCTTAACTGGAAGTTTGTACCTTTTGACCCCTTTCACCCATTTTGTTCACCCGCCACTCTCCCCTGCCTCTGGTAACACCAGTCTGTTCTCTGTATCTGTGAGCTTGTTTGTTTGTTTGTTTGTTTTGTGGTTCCACATGAAGTGAGAGCACATGGTATTTGTCTTTCTCTGTTTGACTTATTTAACTTAACCTAATGCCCTCAAGGGTCATCCATGTTGTCATAAATGGCAACATTTCATTCTTTTTTATGGCTGAATAATAATCCATAGTGTGTGTGTCTGTGTGTGTGCCATATTTGCTTTATCCATTCATCTACTGATGGACACTTAGGTTGTTTTCATATTTTAGCTATTGTAAATAAGGCTTCAGTGGACCTGGGGTGCAGATATCTTTTTAGTTAGTATTTTCAGTTTCTTTGGATAAATACCTAGAAGTGGAATTGCTGGATCATAGAGTAGTTCTGTTTTTTATTTTTTGAGAAACCTCCATACTGTTCTCCATAGTGGCTGCACCAATAATTAACATTCCCACCAACAGTGCACAAGCGTTCTCCTTTCTTCACATCCTCACCAACACTTTTTATTCTTGATTTTTGATAATATCCATTCTAACAGGTGTGAGGTGTTATCTCACACATTTTGTTTCGAACAAAAATAATTCTAGCAGGACTAAATAGACCTCACCATCGCTTAAGAATGCAATTAAAATAAGTAAATATATCTTACTGGATTTTATACAAGTTATTAAAACAAGGAAAAAGGCAATTCATCATATTCTAATTTACCTTTTAACAGGATGAAAGTATTTATTGAGTCCAACCTGTATCCTTGTTGCTACATACAGTTCATTCCTTTTTACTGTTGGGTGATGTTCTATTGTATAGTACAATTTGTTTATTCATTTGTCTGCTGCTGGACATTTTAGTTGTTTCCAGTTTGGGGCTATTATGAATATCCTGTAACAAGTCTGTTTGTGGACATATGTCTTTACTCCCCTGGAATGAATACCTAGATGTGGAATTGCTTGGTCATATAAGTACACATTTAACTTTATAAGAAACTGCCAAACAATTTTCCAAAGTGGTTATCTCATTTTACATACCCAACTGAAGCTCTTATATATCAATATATGGACCAAGGTATGTGCATAGGTACTGGATAACAAGTTATCACTGTCAACATTTTCAGACAGTTAATTTTCCAACTGAAGGAGTGTCTTTTACACTTTGAAACTTAGCCCATCCATACCTGAAACCTGTTACAGTCCTTTAATGGAGAAGAGAAAGGAATTTGTATAACTCCAAACTTCACGTTGGTTTGGCTTAAATGAAAATATCTTTGTAATACTTTTTCCAGTGAAGGATTAAATTAGTTTAGGCAGAGCATTTTTCATCCAATCAGAATTTCAAATTTCTTTCCAACATAAAGTGAGCGCCTGAAACAAAGAGCTTGGATTCTAATCATTTTTCTTTGACTGTGTGGCTTTTGGTTAAGTGATGTAACTTATCAGGAGTCTGTTTCTCCATCACTGGACAAAGATGATGGCCAATCATTTAACCTGTCTTACCTTCTGTACTGTTTGCAGGATAACAGCATCCTTTCACCTGTATGATACAATTTAAATTTTTTATAGATTTTATTTTTTAATTTAAATCAAATTCATTATTTTTAGTGGACTCTATATTATCTCATTATGAAAAAAAGAGAGATTTAAGTATATATATAGCTTTGTGGTAAACACATGCTCCAAGTAAAAAGATGCACAAATGAATAACTGAGTTGAACCATGCATAATTTTATATTTTCGGTTTTTGAGTTAACAAAGTGAAGCAGAAACTACAGCATAAACTTCTCAGCATTATTTCTATAGACTGAATATTGTTTTCCAGCAGAGTTAAAGGCACTTTACCTACTTTTAGTTACTTGGAACTGGTAAGGAGAACAATATACGCAAAATCTGTTCATCAAAACATACAGAGTAATCCATCTTCTCTGATATTTGATTTATGCTATTGTGCACTCCTGATTCTAAGGATGAAGATATGAATAACCTTCTGTATAAATGTGCTGATGGATTTTACAGTAGCTCCCACGTCTTCATTTACATTTCTTGGAAATGTCTGCCTTTCACTTTAGAGTCTGAGGACATTATAAACATAATTAACATGCTGTTACAAAATGCATGCAAGATAATAGCCCCACTCACCACCATTAAATTAGGAAGTGAATACTCAATAACAGATTAGGAAAGTAAGATAATGACAAATTTGCTTCAAATATACCTACGGATAAAAAATGGGTCTCTTACAAACAAGAAAAACCAGAAGGTAAACATTCTGTTTCATGCATTTCCTTTATGTATTTTCTACATGTATTCAGAAAATCACCTGTTCTGAGTTTCAGGTTTTCCAATTATAAATAGGTTTATTATATTTAACACATGGAAGCAGACTAAAATGAAACTATATAATTATAGTATCTAAGAAAGTACTTGGAGTAATTGTAGGAACTACATACAATTTCAATCTCATATTTTGTAGCACAGCTGTGCACCTGGTGCAAGGTTCCCCTCTCAGATGGCACCTTGACGTGGCTGTATTATCTAAGGCCAAGATACTTCCAGGGAGAAAGGACTCACACCCTCCTCAGGAATATCTATTTAATTTTAAGATAGCATCTCCTCTGTATTTAATAGCATCCTCCAAGGGATACAAAAGAATTTTAAAGTCTTACCTGTATTTTCAAGTTTCTTACCATCTGTTTGAGGAGACAAGGTTAACACACATGAAGGAAATAGAAGACATCAGTACACAGATGTAACCAAAGGCTACACCTTCTGTAAAACACTAAGCATAGTGAGAATTTAAAAGAGAGAGGTAGACCCACATGGGCCAGAGCCAGAAGGCTTCATGAAGGAAGGAGGTAGACTTGTGGCAAGCCTTAAAGGAAGGCTTTTTCTATGGGAAGAAAATTCAGGGAGTCAGAATTAATCCAGTAAATACAGTAGGAAGTATCAAGCATATTGACTAAAAACAGGTTTCTATGTCAGCAAAAATGTGAAACTCAAGTTGCATAGTTAGAGTGGGACCAAGCTGAGATTCTGGAATATGTATATGAATGTACTTTCAGCTGTTAAGAGTTTTGAAACCAGTGGGAATTCCCAGTCAAATGGAATTTCTTTGGGTGTAGAAACTCCAAGAGAACTTGTTTAAATTGGTCTGTTTCAAACTATAGCACCTAGTTTCTATGGACAACATTGTTCAAAATGTTCGAATGGGTGATTGCCACCTATTTTTCATAGTACATATGAACATTTGTTTAAAAAAAAAAACCCCCCCCCGTAATAACAATATTAATATCATGTTATAATTTATTTCCAAATGGAGTGAATATTGTTATTAAATGAAAATATGCTGAATTAGTCATTCCAACAGGATTTATATCCAAAATGATATTTAGTGGGTAGAGTAGTGATAAACTATAATAAACAAGAACTTTTTTCTGTATTGTGTTAAAATTCTCAAGCTTTAGAGTGGTCAAAAATATATCAAATATATCAAAAATATCAAGGTGATTTTTCCTTCTTTTATATATATATATATATATATATATTCAAGAATCTCAATTTCACACACACACACACACACACACACACACACACACACACACACACAGCTAACTGGAGGCAGAGCCAAAGAGCCCCAATTAATTCAGCACCATTTGGCACAATTGGTACTCTCTGCTGAGAAGAGACCCGGATCTGAGCTGAGCAAAAGGTCTGACTTGGCTCTTCATAGTTAGAAAGATGCGCTTCCCCAGATGAGTGTATGGTCACTACCTGGGTTGCATTCTGGGGGCACTAACATGGCAAGTTGCTGGTGTCATCCTCAGCTAGTCAGTAGAAAAAGAGTGATGTGCAACCTGTCCCCTAAATTTAAGAAGAGATTGGAGATTTGTCTATGTGTTTGTGCACATGTGTGTCTATGTATTGGGTTTATTTGCTGAGTTGCTGAGTCTGTTCAAAAATTCCATGAATCTTCAGTTTTGCTTTTGTGTGGGAATGTGCACACTCTTAAAGTTTGTAGCCAAGAGGGAGAGGACTGGGGTTGGCTGCGTGAACACAGCCGGAACGGGGCTAGTGCGCCACAGCTGGCCGGGAGGGAGTCCGGGAAATAAGTCAGGAGCTACCTAAGAGACAAGAGACCATTGTTTCGGGGTGCACGAGGAGAGGGGATTCAGAGCGCTACCTAAACGAGCTCCAGAGACAGGCGTGAGCCACGGCTATCAGCGCAGACCCCAGAGACGGGCATGAGATGCTTAGGCTGCTGCTGCAGCCACCAAGGAGCCTGTGTGCAAGCACAGGTCACTCTCCACACCTCCCCTCCCGGAGCC
>RJWK010036263.1:0-21803 GCA_004363435.1 Platanista minor | reverse complement strand
GAGAACGGACTTGAGGATATGGGGAGGGGGAAGGGTAAGCTGTGACAAAGTGAGAGAGTGGCATGGACATATATACACTACCAAACGTAAAATGGATGGCTAGTGGGAAGCAGCCGCATAGCACAGGGAGATCAGCTCAGTGCTTTGTGACCAAGTGGATAGGTGGGATAGGGAGGGTGGGAGGGAGGGAGATGCAAGAGGGAGGAGATATGGGAACATATGTATATGTATAACTGATTCACTTTGTTATAAACCAGAAACTAACACACCATTGTAAAGCAATTATACTCCAATAAAGATGAAAAATATATATATATATAACAAAAATAAAAATAAAAATAAATAAGATAAAAAATAAAAAAAAAGAGGGAAGCAGAAGGAGATTTGACACAGACAGGAGAAGGCAGTGTGACCATGGAGGCAAAGATGGGAGTGATGCAGCCACAAGCTCAGGCATGCCAGCAGCCACCAGAAGCTGGAGGAGGCAAGGAACAGGTTTCCCCCTCGAGTCTCTGTAAGCACCATGGCCCTGCTGACACCTTGATATCAGCCCAGTGAAACTGATTTCAGACTTCTGCACTCTGGAACTGTGAGAGAATAACTTTCTGTTGTTTAAGCCGCCAAGTCTGTGGTAATTTGTTACAGCAGCCTCGCAAAACTAATACATGTACTCGAAGGAAATAAAAAGCACCCGCTATCCCACCACCCAGACATAACTATTATTAACCTATTCACATGTGAAGCATTAAAAGAAGCAATCTGTCTGGGCTCCCCAGCACCAAATATGAACACTGGCATCATTTCCTCTTTAGTTGCCTATACTGCTTTTTTCCATTTAACTTTATATTGTGGACGGCAAATCGTCTTCAGAAATATGACTTTTCACAGCTATGTATTATTCTTTTCTGATCATTCTTTCAGTGTATCCCTTCTGGCTTTGTGCAAAGCGATTCTTTGTCTTGTACCTGGCCGCTGCTGAGCTCTACAGATCCCGCTCCTTCCACACAGTTCGCCAGTTCTGCGGGCCTTACTGAGCCGCACCAGCCACCGTCCCGTACCATACTGTTTTGATGACTATAGCTTTGTAGTATAGTCTGAAGTCAGGGAGCCTGATTGCTCCAGCTCTATTTTTCTTTCTCAAGATTGCTTTGGCTTGCACTTGTATTTTTTATTTATTTATTTTTTTGGTGGTACGCGGGCCTCTCACCATTATGGCCTCTCCCGTTGCAGAGCACAGGCTCCGGACATGCAGGCTCAGTGGCCATGGCTCACAGGCCCAGCCGCTCCGCGGCACGTGGAATCTTCCCGGACCGGGGCACGAACCCGCGTCCCCTGCCTCGGCAGGCGGACTCTCAACCACTGCGCCACCAGGGAAGCTCCTGCCCTCGTATTTTTGGTTCAGGGTCTGTTTCTGAGAAAACACCATCTAAGATAAGCACCTTCTACATGCCAGACAATGTGATTACGTTCTAGTGTAAGAGACCATAGTGGAGAAATTAAAAAATGAAATAAATGGGTTTTAAAATGTCGTTAAGCATCGTGGATCTCTAATGAAATACATGGTCTATGAGTCAGGATCATGAAAGAAAAGAGATGGTATACTCAACTTACCTATGGGTGAAGGATCCATACTCAGAAAACTATAAGACGCAGGTGCAAGAAATTGAAGACAACACAAACAGATGGAAAGATATACCATGTTCTTGGATTGGAAGAATGAATATTGTTAAAATGACCATACTACCCAAGGCAATCTACAGATTCAATGCAGTCCCTCTCAAAATACCAATGACGTTTTTCACAGAACAAGAACAAATAATTTTAAAATTTGTATGGAAACACAAAAGACCCTGAATAGCCAAAACAATCTTGAGAAAGAAGAACAGAGCTGGAACAATCATGCTCCCTGACCTCAGACTATACTACAAAGCTACAGACACCACATCTCCACTTCTTACCTTGTTACTTGTACTCTCAATCATAGACCCACCTTGCCTCTCCTCACTGTGATCTTTGCTCCCGTCTTGACTCTGGTTCAGATTCTCCTCCAGTTATGCTCCCCTGGGTAATATCTGCCTGCCCTCCTCTTATCACTACCTGCAGGACCCTTTTCTGTGAGACAGCAGCCTCTGGCAGCACCCTGCCCTCCTAACCACTAGAGGGCAGTGCTTGAAGCCTGGGGAGCAGAGAACCCAGCTCTCCTTCCCCACCCCTACCCCCTACAAGGAGACAAAAATCAAAAGAGGGCTGCCTCAAGAGCTCTCAGCTCGCGTGATCAGCTGCTCATCCTAAGAAAAGTCTTTTAACACTTCCTTTTGAAAATTTTTGCTCTTTCCTACTCTCTGGGTATGGATTCCATAGGCCCTAAAAGGCATACGTGTATTCAGATAGGAGATTATGTGTTTTGCAAAGAGGGGAAGAGTTCAGACGTTCCCGCTAGTGTCTATTTAACCTATTGCATAAAACAGAATTCTAATCAGCTCTGTTACCTCGTTTCTGACTCCACAGTGGATTCGAAAGAAGGGTGGAGTCAGCAGTGGTGTTAGACATGGGCAGTGAGATAGTGAGGGAACAGGTGAAAATGGAAATAGAAACACGAACTCAGAATGCAGTGCAGGCGGTTCACATGTAGACCACCAGCTTTGTAGTAGAAAAACGTAGGAGAACTGTACTCAGACCTCAGCCACTTCTTAGCACTTTATTGCTCTTATTTATGGGCACAAAGTCATTTTTTACAAGGAAAAATATGAGCCTCCTAGAAAATGGTTAATGTCGGTCATTGTACTTTGTTTAAAAAAGTCAGTGAAGAATGTAATACACCTTTTAAAAAATGTTCGTCTTCTGGTTAAATAGTAATAGTTAACTTTTGCTAAGTACAATGAGCTAGGTACTGTGCTAATATATTTATTACATTCTTTAATTGTCATAACTCTGCAAGGTAGGAACTATCATCATCCTCATTTTGTAGGTAAGGAAGGTGAGGTTTTGAAAAGTTAAGTCAGGTGCCTGCCTGCCACCCAGTTAGCAGACCCAGTGCTGGAATTAGGCATGATAGCCCATGCCTTTAATCACTATCTTCTATCTGCAAAACCTGACAAACGTTATGGTGGTTCAGAGGCTACACCATCAGCTCTCTGGAGCATTCCCTTCATCCATAAACCGTGTCTGACAAATGGGGCAAAATCGTACTACTGAAACTGGGTAATTCCAAGAGGGTGCTCAAAGTAATGGAATAAACAGAACAATAACAAAAGGTATTGAATAAAACAGACATACAATTCAATCATCCTAAAGGAATGAGAATCGATTTGATTCAGCTTTTAATAAATCTCTGAGGGGGAAAAACATACACAAGCTCTGGCGGAGGTGATTCAGTATTTACCAATCCGTCTGGTCAAGTGTATCTTTGTCAGTCCACCGGTTTCTCTGTAGCCTTCCTTGGTCTCTGCCATCTCAGAAATGTGGATGTCTTCTCCTGCCCTCCACAAGAGGGCGCTGAGTTTCCCAGCACGGGACCCACCTCATGCCAAGAGACCCGCTGAAACAGAATAGAACCACTAGGGGGAAGCAGTGAAGTCCTTATGCTTCATTCTTCCCCTGAGATTTCAAATGTGTACTCTTTGTTTTTGATGTCATCCTTTTAAAGATGCTCTCATCTGAGAGACATATTTCATCGTGCGTGCATGGTGCCACAGAAAACCGGGCTCTGCAGATCACGGGGGCACACTTCAGCTCAGCGTTTCCATCTCATCAGGGTGAGTCTGATATCAGCAGTTAACTTTGCAGGAGGCCCCAGGTAAACAGCTTACCTAGTAGAAAAGGCATTTTCTTCTGCTCAGTCTACTCATAACATTTTTCAGGACATATTAAATCCATTAAACTTTTCCCCGTTTCAAGAATGCATCATCCATCACAAACAACTGAAAAATATCTGATTCTTGTCATTTCTTTTTTGAGGGAGTTGGAGTGAATACAGAAATACAAAGACAATAGGAGGGGTCAAGTCCGGATAGAAGCAGCCCACGCACTCTTCAAATGAGTCGTTTGGGTTCTGAAGGAACTGTGCCACCTAACAGCGCCACCTGAAGACTCTTCTGGAAGACTACAGAATGCTACATAGGGTATGCACTGAAAAGAGCTCTGAAGTGATTAACTTAATGACGATGATTACTCTGGGTTTGATTTTTCAAGTGCCCTCTTCTGTACATGTGGCTAAGAACACATCGCTTGAATGGACACAGTTAAGATTTTAACACAAATAGAAGTGGGAGATTGGAGACGGTTCAGGATGTTCTTCAACATGGACTAATAAATGGCCATTTAAAATGATGCCGAGGAGTATACGTATTGATATGGAAAGACAGTCACAAGATATTGAGTTTTCTAAAGTAAGTTCTAAAGCAGTATGAGCCCATTTATGTAATATAGATTTATATCCATGCATTCAAAAAAGTCTGAAGGTCATGTTTATTATCTCTGGGTGGTAGAATTATAAGTGATATTTCTTTTTTCCCCTTCCTTTTGCTTATCTGTGGCTTCAAATTTTTCTACCCAAACCATGTATTGCATGTACGATTTTAAGTTCACCAAAATATGCACTATGTATTATTTGCTCTGCAAGGGTTTGTTTAGGTAGAGCCTTCTGATCTTTTTACACAGGATGTTCTCAGAATCACACAATTCTCATCCCCTCTGTGCTTACCGTGGATCCACAAGGTTGAATTAAGAATGAGCCAGGAACAATTGCTGCTCTTATGTGATGTCGTATTTGCCGTCTTGCTTTCAGAGGGCAATGCCACATCTCCCAACTGTCCCCGCTCAAGGCTCTGGTCCCCAACGCCACCCCAACCATCTGACGTGTCCTGTCTTATTCTATTTCCCAAGCTCTGTGATTACATAGACCTTTTCCTCTTCCTTGCTCATCCCCTGCACTTGCAGGGCCCCAGGCCTTTGGTCAGTTTTCCCACCACGTGGTAAACCTTTTCCACTGGACTCACCTGTCAAAATCTTCTCCATCCTTCAAGGCCCATCTCAAGGGTCTCTTCACTTGGAGCCTTTCCTGAATTCCCATAGGCTGTGAGCAATCCAGTGTGGCGAGGGTGGGAGTGGGTGGGTGATGAAGCCAGACGGTGCTCCTGTGGTCTCTGCCTTTCATGGGTGCTTCTCAGGAACAGTAACCACATCCGCGAACAACCAGCAACTTTCGCCCCCAAGCCACTGGTACCATGGGCGTTTATAACGTGAAGTGACATATCTTAACCAAAAATACGTGCAACAATCAAGAATTGGACTCTTACTAAAATGTTCCATTGTAATTCACAGGTTGTTTAAGAGAATTTCAAGAGCATATCTGAACACACCTTTCCCTCCTGAGTCACAGCAAAGGTTTTCACAGAAATGATTTGGGTGGCAGCTGCTAGTATAAGACGGCAGAAAAAGATGGTCTGGGTACACACAGGGCGGTGAGGAACAAGTCCACCCTACATGCCCCGGGAGAAATGGCACACCAGTCCCACCCCGGCCTCTGCTGTCCTGGCCGATGGACATGGGCTCCGCGGGGCAGCTGGAGGACAGCTCCTGCTCGGTCCCTGCACCCTCCCCACCTGAGAATTCCAGGAGGCCCTGAAGGCCCTCCCATCCTGTTTCCTGGGTCTGTCCTGGTCCCCCAGTGATATCGCCATTTTCCCCACTTTCTTCCCAGTCCACCTCTCCCGGGCCTGCCCTCAGCCAGCCAGATAGCGGGGGTCTCACTGGATGTAAGTGGCCACTAAGGACAATCACAGCCCTCCCGGGTTGGAGGCAGGCAGGTCCTGACCCAGCTGGGCTCAGCTACTCCTGGGTCCTCAAACACCCCACGTGCTTCCCTCCTGTTTCCCACAGGGCATATGCCTTGACCCCTGCCTGGAACTTTCTATCTTAATTCCATCCAACCTCCAAGGCCAGCTGAGGTCTCTCTCCCCTAGGGCTCTTCTTGACTGTCCCCACCCCCAGAGCATCTGTCCCCTTGTCCTTACAGCACTGGCCTTGCTGTCATTCATTTAGTCCTGGGCGCATGCAGGCTTTGCAGTCAGGCCGTCGGCTCCCAGGCTGGGCCCGACCACTTGCTGGCTGTGTGACTCTGGGCAAGTTACTTACCTGCGGCTTCCTCAGTTTCCTTCCCTGTAAAATGGGAATAATCGTAGTACCTACCTCATAGCGTTATTGTAAGAATTAAATGAACTAAGCCAGTGATTCCTGCTACACAGTAAGAACTTCAGAAGTGTTCATTTTCCTCTGGAGAGCACATCTTTCTCAATTTAGTACATTCTTATTTAACTTTCTATAATTTATATCTTGTCTTCCTAACAAGGTTACAGCTCCTTTTAGTGCTACGACTGAGCCATTTATCTACAGGGCTTTTTTTGTAGTCTTCACAGCACCTACCCCGTAACCTACATACAGTAGGCGCTTAATAATTACTTACTGCTCAACTTACAAAATGGCAATAGGAGTGTCTTGTCATCTGCAAAATAGACCAAACCAAACTTCCAGTCATAGGTCAGTGTACCTGACTCTGCAAAACAAACCACCCTGAAACATGGTGACCTAAAGACCCTGATGACTCCTTATTTCTCATGATTCTGTGGATTGACTGAGGAGTTCTGTTGGTTGACAGCATTCAGCCAGAGGGTCAATGGGGCCGGAAAGTCCGAGATGGCCTGACTCACGTCTAGCCATTGGTACTGGCCGTTGGTCAGGTTTCTTGATTCTTCTTGACTTAACTTCACATCCTCCAATGGGCTAGACTGGGCTTTCCAGCCTGGTGGAGGGCGTCTCAGGAGTCTAGGATGTTACAGTGAAAGACACATTACCCTGGAGGTCTAGGCTCTAGAACTTGCTGTGTCACTTTCACCATATTCTATTGATCACAGCTGGTCCCAAGGCCAGCCCGGAGTGGAGGAGTGGAGAAATAGGTGCCACCATTTGATGGGAGGAGTGGCAGAGTCATATTGCAAAAGGGGTGTAGACAGAGGGAGGCCTGATACACTGGGGGCCATTACTGGAAGCATTTTCCACACATCCTTGGTAAAAGGTTTGGTCAACTTGTGAGATGACAACCTCAGTAACCTTTCTCTCCCGTGCTTGGGGTTTAACAAAGGGTTTCACAAGCATTAGCTGTTTTGACCTTCTCAACAACTCTAATTCCTCTGGCAGGGAGAAGAGGTATTAATCCTCTTTACAATGCAGAATAGAAAGCTGAAGTTAGACACGTGCCCTGACAGAATTGTACTAGTGTGACAGTTTCCTTTTCTGTGAGTTATGAAATATTTGTCTTACAGAAAGTGTGGAGAGTCATACAAACACCCACCCACGTGACACCACCTTGCTTAAAGCCTAGAGTATGAGCGGCTCGTTGGGAGCCCCCATGCCCAGGTCCCCATCACATGCCCTCCATTTCCACATCAGCATTCTCTCTATGGTGATAGCAACCATCTTGAATTTGGTGTTGATCATTTCCATGAATACTTTTACATTTTTGTTCATAAATAATACCTACCATATTGCATCATTTCTAAGGCACGCATCTTTTTTTTCTTTTCCATTATAGTTTATTTCAAGATACTGCATTTAGCTCCCTGTGCTATACAGTAGGTCCTTGTTGTTTCTCTATTTTATATATATAGTAGTTTGCATCTGCTAATCCCAAAGTCGTAAGTTGTCCCTCCCCCCCGCCCCCCCTTTCCTCTTCGGTGACCATAAGTTTGTTTCCTGTATCTGTGAGTCTGTTTCTGTTTTGTAAATAAGTTCATTTGTGTCATTTTTAAAGATTCCCCACATAAGTGACGTCAAAATGTTGGTTTCATTACAAAGCTGGATTGGAAGATGTGGCATGGCTGTGAAGTCGAGTGGGTTTGCTGATACTCTCCTATTTTGAACTTACCCTCTAAAATGAAAAGCACAGGCTTCCCCGGTGGCGCAGTGGTTGAGAGTCCGCCTGCCAATGCAGGGGACGCGGCTTCGTGCCCCGGTCCGGGAAGATCCCACATGCCGCGGAGCGGCTGGGCCCGTGAGCCGTGGCCGCTGAGCCTGCGCGTCCGGAGCCTGTGCTCCGCGACGGGAGAGGCCACAACAGTGAGAGGCCCGCGTACCACACACACACACACACAAATTAAAATGTAAAGCGCACATCTTTTTTCACATTTGAGTATCTCAGAAATCAGGATGCTCTTATACCTGATGACACCTTACAATAGCTGCCAGCCAGGTGGCAGTCGTGCCATACTGCCTGCACATCCTCCAACATCAAAAGTAGCAGGACTAAACTTGCAGTAAATTGTGGAGACAATAGTGGGGCACTCTTTTTCCCTTCAGGAACCAAGTGGCTGCGAGAAGATCGTGGGTACGGAGGTAATTCAGAAACATCCAGCAATGTTCCAGAGGAGGACTCTAAAGAAGCTTAGCTATACCTAACTGTAAAAATAGCTCAAGAACCCAGTGACAATAACCATGAGTTCTCTTATGGATTACTTTCAGGAATGCCTTATCACCAACCCTCTAGTTTGGTGGAGGATTTATTATGTGGGAAACACAGACATCAGTGACTTTAAGTCAAAAGAATTTAGAAGAGTCAGAATTTACATGTGGAAAAGTCGATTTATTTCACTTCTATTTTACTTTTTTATGCACACACAAGAGTAATATATGGTAAAAAAAAAAGTGTCTAATCAAGTATAAAATATCAAATAATAAGTGACAAGAAAGCATTTTGTCAGAGTTTAATTCTCAGCATTTTTTCTGTCTTAAGGGTGCATAAAGAAATAGACCTTATAAACTTTAAGTACAGGATGTCAAGTTGTACCTGTATTTCTGCAAACCATGGCTGTTTGTTCAACATCACGCTTTTGAGATTTTTTCAGTTTGATAAATCCAGCCCCAGTTCATTCATCTTAACTACTGCATAAAAATTCATTGTATAAACATAGCATGTTTTATGTATTGCATTTTATCCATTCTCCTATTAATGGGCATTTAAATTGCTTCCAATTTTTTATTTCAAAGAATACAGTTGTGAGCATCTTACTCATAACTTCTTGTGAACAGAATTTCTGGATCACAGGGCACACATATCTTTGACTTTACTATAGACATTCCCAAACTGTTCTCCAAAGTGTTTGTCTAATTTACACACCCACTAGCAGTGGTATGAGAGGCCCCAGTGCAAGAGCCCCTTGATGGGATTCCCAATCTCCTTTCTTATTCCCTCCTACTCACTCCCCTTACATAGTCTTAAGTGATCACGAAAACACACAGCAGGTCAAATCACAACTCAGCTTTACCCCTTCCCTGGCTTCCCACTGAGCTTCCCTGGCCCTAACTGAGCTCTACAGTCTCTTTCTTCCCTTGCTAACCCTCTGTCACAGCAGACCCACCCCTGACATTACAATCCAGCAACTGCAGAATCCTGCTATAGTTCCTAGCATGACACATGCCCCTTCTCTCTCCTCAACCTCTGCATCTGCCATTTCCTCTCTCAGGAAGACTCTTCCCATCTAAACTACCCTGCCGCGTCTGACACCCAGTTTTTGCCAGCTCATCCTCCACGAGTTAGAACAAACTTATCTCTCTCTTTCTCCTCAGAGCCTCCTTTGACCTCCCCTACACACACACCGCTGCCACTGGAGTAAGTGCCTCTCGGCATCCTCCACAGCGCATCTCAGACACACCCCATCGACACCTCCTCACCTGGTGCTGAAATGGCCTCTTTGCTTGTTTGGATCTCGCGTTAGACTTTAAGCTCCCAAAATGGGCGTGGAGGGGAACGGTGTTGATGTTGCTCACTGCCGTCTTCTCACCCAGTAGCTAGTCCCCGTGGTCTTCAATAAATTCTGTATTTGTTGAGTGAACAAGAGCATGAGTCAAGTCAGCGCTGGAACCTAGTCATTTGGGTCCCAGTTCCTTGAATTTCCTACTACAGGTTCCCACGCCACCCAAGGCAGCTTTTCTTCCTGAACCTACAAATTCGCAGCAGCAGCAGCGGGCCAGGTGGGCTACAGAAGCCACCATGAGGGGGAAGTACCAGGGAGGAAATTGGGCATTTGGGTGTCAAACTACAGAAATTCCTTTCGGCTCATTGCAACTGAAAGCCTTTAAGTGGGCCCTTGGGTGTTTTTTTAAAATTAATTTTTATTTAAGTATAGTTGCTTTACAATGTTGTGTTAGTTTCTGCTGTTCAGAAAAGTGAATCAGTTATACAGATATCCCCTCTTTTTAAGATTTCCTTCTCATTTAGATCACCACAGATCATTGAGTCCCGTGTGTAGGTTCTCATTAGTTATCTATTTTATGCATAGTAGTGTATATATGTCAATCCCAATCTTCCAGTTCGTCCCATCCCCTCTTCCCCCCTTGGCAACCGTAAGTTTATTCTCTGCATCTGTGGCTCTATTTCTGCTTTTTGTTTGTTTGTTTAAAGTTTTTTTTTTTTTAATTACTTTATTTATTTTTGGCTGCGCTGGGTCTTCGTTGCGGTGCACGGGCTTCTCACTGCGGTGGCTTCTCTTGTTGCAGAGCACAGGCTCCAGGCACACGGGCTTCAGTAGTTGTGGCTCACGGGCTCTAGAGGACAGGCTCAGTAGTTGTGGTGCACGGGCTTAGTTGCTCCACGGCATGTGGGATCTTCCTGGACCAGGACTCAAACCCGTGTCCCCCGTACTGGCAGGTGGATTCTTAACCACTGCGCCACCGGGGAAGTCCCTCTACTTCTGCTTTGCAAATAAGTTCATATATACAATTTTTTCCTAGATTTCACGTATAAGTGATATTATACGATATTTGTTTTTCTCTTTCTGACTTACTTTGCTCTGTGTGACAGTCTCTAGGTCCATCCACGTCATACAGAGTGGATGGCCCTTGGGTGTTTAAAGGACGAATCTATACAGTGTAATGAGGGAGCCAAGGAAGGAGCCAGCTGGGCCGGTCCTGTTCACAGCCACCTACAGAGTACAGCTTGGGTAACAGAAGGCACATCTGGAGGTGTTCGAGAAGAAACTAGCCATTCTCTAAATAGGATGGAAACAAAATGGAAAAGGTTGAGTTAACGTTAAGAGATTAAAAATAGTCTGAGGTTATTTTGAAAGAATGTGTCTAGATATTCGATTTGTTTTTTAAGACAAGGTATGAATTTGGGAGATCCTGACAGCCTTCTCCTACAACTCAAGAAAAAGGCAAAACCATTTTTACCTTTGAAACGTCTATACTGACTCGGGGCTTTGGACAGAATAACAAAATCCTGAATTTAGGAACCTAACAACTTCCTTCTATGTCAAAGAGCGTAGGCTGACATCTCCTAAATCAGGAGTTCTTAAACGCTAGGATGCCTTCAAGTAACCGAAAGGGCTTGTGAAAACACCAGTTGCTGGACCCCACCCTCAGAGTTTCTGATACACTAGGTCTGCGTGAGGCAGGAAATTTGCACTTCTAAAAAGTTCTTAGAACCGTAGAAAGGAATGAAGTGCTAACACATGCTACAACCTGGATGAACCTCAAGAACGTTATGCTAAGTGAAAGAAGCCAGACACAAAACGTCACGTATTGTATGACTCCGTTTCTGTGAAATGTCCAGAATAGGCAAATCCGTAGAAACAGAAAGTGATGAGCGGTTGCCCGGGGCTGGGGGAGGGGAAGTAAGGAGTGACTGCTTAATGGGGACAGGCTTTCCTTTTGGAATGATGAAAATGTTTTGGAACTAGGTAGAGGGGGATTGCACAACACTGAGAATGTACTACCTGAGGATGAACTGTACACTTTAAAATGGTTAATTTGATATTATGTAAATTTGACCTCAATTGAAAAAGAGATTCCTAAGTAGTGCTGATACTGCTGGTCCAGGGACCACACTTTGAGAGCCCCTGGCCTGAGTTACAGCACAGAGAGGGGAAGAGACTGAAGGGAGGTCGACTTCCAAAGTGAACGGAAGCTTCTCTGTAATCCACCAAGCCGGTCTATGACTGAGAATTCTGAAAGTCTGAAAAAGGTTGTTATGTTGAACCTTAGTTCTCAATTTGGGCTGAGACCCAACAGCTGGCAGCAACTTCCACATTTCAGATCTAAGTCCTGGACCACCTAAACACAGGTGTTTGAGGTGGCTGAGAACCAGTTTTGCCCTTCTCAGCTGATCATTCACCTCTAGCAGCTTATTCTTTATAAGCTTTATTGGTTTTACAGGATGAGGGGAAGTTGCCAAATAGAGAGAGAATTTCTTTGGATGTAGTCATTGGTGTTCCATGAGTCTGACCACATGCACTGGGGAAAGCGTGAGATTTTTTCCCTTTCACCTCATCAACCCTGTCTCCAAACACTATTTGCTATCCTAGGACCATTTACCTTTGTAAAGAACTTGAGAAGGTGGAGACGATTTAATCCCCACTATAATATGTAAAGAGAGGGTTGAACCTGAAGCCAGAAGAACTAGGCACTTTTGAGCACCTTGACCAATTGTTTCCTTTCTCTGTGCTTGTTCCTCAACTGGAAAATGGAATAAGAATAGCCCCTTCATAGTGCTCTTGCAAGAACCAAACCAGATAACTTGTAATTATCACAGTTATCTCCCACAGTTATAATATTGCTCTACTCTTGTCTTCATGGATACAATCCCTGTGTCTCACATCCTCCGAGTGACGCCTCTCCTCACATGGAGGGGCAGTTCTTGATCTTTGTTTCTATGGCGACACATGAAAGATGGCATTTATGTGTGTCACAACATAATATGCATTTGTGTATTATTTAAGAAAAATCACTGCTGCTTCAGAAGACAAGAAATACAAATGGGAAGTGTGGATAGGTAGGTTGGTGACTCAGGGGACATGATAGGGCATACAGAGCATGTAAATGCTGAACAGAGAGAGGAAAAAATGGAGGGACCAAGAGGCACTTAAAATTCGTGAGGTAGTCAGTATTCATAAGGCCTTAAATTGACCCCAGTGATGATGGCCATTCTGGTCCCAAGAAACACAGCTGAAGACCACAGCTGCTCATCAGGCTAAGGAGTAAACTACAGCTTTGGCCAAGTGTGCCTGCTCCTGGGATCCTTTATAGGAGCAAATGTGTGTTGTTGACTCTAGACCTTTCATCCACCAATCTCCCTTGTTCAGACATCCGCTCTGGTCTGTGTACTCGTGCTATGGGGAGGGGTAGGATCAATGGTTGCCAGGAGCTAGTGGTTGGGGATGGGAGGATTGACAACAAAGGGGCGTAGGAGAATTTGGAAGAGGGGGTAGAATTGATCTATATCATTCATGACTGTGGTGATAGTTTCATGAGTGTATACACACTGGCCAAAATTCACAAAACCATACACTAAAAAGCATGAATTTTATTGCATATAAATTATAGCTTAATGAAAAAATAAAAATAAGTATGGTTTATTTAGCCCCCCCCCCCCAAATTATACTTCATTTGTTCTGCGGTAGGGTAGAACCAAGAGTTTGTTTTACAAAAACTCCCCAGGTGGGGAATATCTGCTTCTGTCTAAGATGTAGTAACAGGGCGTGGATTTTCCTTCCTATTCCTACCTGAGACAACTAAAAAAACAGACAAAATATGTGAAACAGTCATTTCCAAGTAAGTGGGTGCCAGGCAACACCAAGGACAGTGAGCCTTGCAATTTGGAGGTGATAAATATGTTTATTATCTTGATTTTGGTGATGGTTTCATGGATGTATACGTATGTTAAAACTTATCAAATTGCTCACTATATGTACAGTATATTGTACATCAGCTATATCTCTGTAAAGACTTTGGTTTTATTTAAAGGTCCCCAGGTGATCCCAAGTGTATAGCCAGAGTTGAGCACCATCAGCCCAAATATATGACCTTACTTGGCCCTGGGATCTACCCTCATATCATTCTAATAATTTGAATTTAATGTAATGCTGAAGAATATAAAGTATTAATGTTTATTAGAAGACAAACTTTGCATAAATGGAGCTCATTTTGGAAAATAAGTCTGCACTTGCAGGAATAATATTTATTGATAAGGATTCTTTTGATAGCTCACTGTAAAGAAAGATAAAATAGACCTTCCACGGAGAATTTTTAATTGTTAGTACAAAACATGTCAATAGGGGCTCCTAGGCGATTTGGAATATGTATTAAAAGTCTCAAAATTGTTCATAACGTTTAACCCAGAGTTTAAACTAAGGAAGTAAGAAATGAATGCAAGGGTACCACTGCAGCAATGCTGGATTTTTTTTGAAGAGCAAAGGAACTTTTCCCAGAAGCTCCCTACAGACTTCCTTCCTGTCTCTTTGGCCAAAATAATGTCACATGTTTATTCCCAAGCCAGTCACTGGCAAGACGAGTAGAATTATCCAGATCGACCTAGACCAATTAAGTTGCATTACTTCAGGCTAGAGAAGGTCCCAGCCTTCCCTCAGGCACATGGCTGTCTTCTATTTGGACAAATTCAGGGTCTACAGGCAAAGGAGAAAGCAGAGAAGTGGCTGTTAGGTAACGTGGTGAATGTGATATGATTCCATTTTTAGAAATAAAAGTGAACATAGATAGGCAACCCCCCAGAAATGAATGAAATGCTATATATTCTTAAATATTATCTCTCCAGTTGGTGGGATTACAGTGAATATTTATTTTTCTTATTTCTGCTTTGCTTTTTTTCTTTCCTAAATTTTCTGTAATGCATATATAATATTTGACCAAAAAAATTACCCAAGAAATGTCATTTTAAAATAAAACATGTTTAGCCCTCACCAGAGCTTTTTAAAAAGTAAGTTATAAGAGTAATTATGTAAGATCCAAGCCAGGGCATTCAGTGGAGATTGGAATCTGTCTGATGTAGCCTCCAAGGCAGGGCCTCTACATCTACATGAATCACGAGGACCCAGAGGCCCCACAGAGATTTCAGCAGCTCTGTTTTGAGGGGCTACCCCTGCTGCCTGGAAGACTGTGCCAGTTAGTTCTTTTCCCAAACCCAGAGGGTTGAGCAGCAGATTCTAAGCCAGTCCTTAGAACTTGGGGGCCGAGAAGGTAATGTAGATCAGACTAGCGAACAGAGTTACACAGAGACCCTTGCCCCTTCCCACCCCCTGTAAGCAGGAAGACAGAGATGGAGGAATGGAAATGAAAGGCATGAAAAAGAAGATAATTAAAGAGCAGCAAGGCCACTCTCTGCCCCCAGACCACATGTCCAATAACTTGTGCTTGACCCTTAAGCACATTGATGTCGTGGCCAAGTCAGAGTGGAATTCCAAGTGTCACCTATGGCCACTTCTCCGTCCATACCTGGGATTCAAAGGGATGAAGGAGACCCAGAATGGCCAAAGTTGACCAAAACTGAGGGAAGACATTCAACAGCCGAGACATTTCACGTCAATCTACATTGTCACTAAACCTCTGAGCTTCTCTCAAACCCAGACAAACCTGGCCCCTGCATCCGGCCAATCTCCACCTCCAGCCCGGTCTTGGGAGCACAGGGCACGCAGTGCCATCAGGGAGGTGGAGAGGCAGCCCAAGGGGAAAAGACACTGGCTTTAGGGTAACACAGACCTCAGTTCATATCTGCCTCCACCAACTCCTGGCTGTGCAAATTTGGGTGAGCTGCTTCCCCTCCCTCTGCCTCAGTTTCCTTATCTGTAAAATGGGGATAAATCTGTTTAAGGCACTCAGTGAGCTGGTGTATGCAGGGTGTGACAAACCACACCTCCACATAATCCAGTGGAGAAGCTGGGAGAGGAGCAGTTTCCTGTGAATGCACCTCTGACACTTGCCCAGGAAATCCTTCTCTCCCTCACCTTGGACTTGGAGCACAGAAATTAACCAAGTGCCCTGAGGCCAGGAGTCTGGGGCTGTCATTTTCACTTCTCTGAATCAAAGTTTTGGTTTTTTTGGTTTTTTAAAGTAAATTTATTTATTTATTTATTTTTGGCTGCGTTGGGTCTTCGTTGCTGCGCGTGGGCTTTCTCTAGTTGTGGCGACCGGGAGCTGCTCTTCATTGCGGTGCGTGGGCTTCTCATTGCGGTGGCTTCTCTTGTTGCGGAGCACGGGCTCTAGGCGTGCGGGCTTCAGCAGTTGTGGTGCATGGGCTTCAGTAGTCGTGGCCCGCGGGCTCAGTTGTTGTGGCCCGTGCGCTCTAGAGCACAGGCTTAGTAGTTGTGGCGCACACGGGCTTAGCTGCTCCCCGGCATGTGGGATCTTCCCGGACCAGGGCTCGAACCCGTGTCCCCTGTACTGGTAGGCGGATTCTTAACCCCTGCGCCATCAGGATAGCCCTGAATCAAAGTTTTGATGGAGGCAGATGACAGGTGGTTACTCTTGCCAAAATTAAACAAATAAATAAATGGTTTTTGGGAAATGATACCCGGCTCACTTCACCTGTTCACAGCCGGACCACCCGGTGCTGGGACAGCGAGCTCTGACTCTGGAGAAGAACAAATCGTGCCTGAGAGACCAAGGGAGATCACCAGAACCTCACTCTCTGCAGAGGATGGTGTGGGCGGTAGAAAGGAGCAGCAGAGAGGGAAGAAAGAAAAAGCAGCAGCAGGTGGACACTGGGGAGAATCCTCTGTCTGGGAGTAGCTGTGACTTTGACTCATCTTTCCTCTGGAAATGTTGAGCTCTTTGCTGGTTTAGCACAGTGAGGGAGCTGGCTCATGGGAACTTGAGGGGAGGTGGAGAAGAAATTCTCTCCAATGAAAATTTCTGAATTATCCGCTTCATTAGTTCTACACAGGGCACCTTATGCCTGCAAGGAACACACAGGGATCTCTCCAGGGGGAAGATTATTCTTGGTGGCTTATCTGGACACCAAATTCTGGTTCAAGAACTATTGAAACTGTCCTGAGGTTGGGGTGGTGGGGGGAATGGGGCATGTGAAAATGAGAACACTCAAGGTCATATTTATTTATTTATCCACATTGCATAGACTGAAAATGGATCTCTTACAAAGCTTGCCAGGCTATTAAAAATGATACATGACAAAACATGGCCAGTATGTCAGAGTTTTTGTACTCCTTTCTTTCTTTTTTTTAACCTAGGGTGTTTTGGTGTGTTTTAGTATTTTATCTATGAAAAAGAATTATGCTTGTGAAAATAAGGGGTTGTCTTTTTACAAGTGTTACAAGGTATTTTACAAGTTTGCGTTTTGGTAATAGCGCATGTGAGATTTCAGAGATCATAGATAATAAATTCAAACCTCCCACCTACAGATGGGGAAGCAGACTCTGAGGTGCAAGGACTTACCTGAGTCCTTGCTGGTGTGGTTGACTCAGGACTGGAACTCAGGGCTTCACGTAAATGTTAAGAATATTTATTAGTATTTACACAGTAACTAATCCTTAAAATATGGACACATATTGCTCTGAAATAAAGAGTCAAACTGCTACCCAATTTGTAACTGGAAACATAAACCATAGAATCAACATAGAGATGTTACTGGTTCAAAGGATTCACTCGTGTCAAGTTGAAAGCAAGACCAAGAAATGCTGATGTGCAGAATCAAAGGTTAAGGCTGACTTTTCCAGGAACCGGGACAAGGGCACCCCAGAGGCCAAAACCCTCTAATCAGGCAGCCTTGCTAGCAGCTGTTGCCGTAAGCTGTTGCAGCCATCCCTGAATGCATCTCCTCAGAAGTAACCACGTCCATATCTGTCGTGTGGCTCCTCTGGCACGTGCCGCTATGTTTTTAAATAATCTGCTCGTAGTGATTTCTTGATTTACCTACTTTATGCATCATCTATCGATTTCCTAATTTGCAAGATGAAGATTTAGTACGTCCCCAATTTCTCCTCCCGTCCCACCTATATTTGGCAGTTATTATAAAATTTCTGATTAGATCAATAATCAGCAAAAAAATTAGTACAACCATGTAAATATTCTTGCCTGCCAAGTCAAGTGATAATTATGATATCCTTTTTCAACATTTTCTTGTTCTTAGAGTTAACAATTGCCTTATATTTTTAGATGCCCTCAGTTATCCAGGTACTATCATTAATTCTTCCCAATAAAATGTACTCTCCCTCTAGTACTATTTTCCACATACATCAAGTTTCCCACCAGTTTAATATTGTTCCTGGTTAGGGCTCCCCTGCAGACCCATCCTCCTGCTCCAAGCTGGCCAATGCTCTCGAGGCTCTGCCCAGATATCGAGCTGGGGATACCGTTCAACGGATTCTCTCTATCTTGGGTTGCATTCCTCTGTCTCCTAATCCTGTGTATTCTTCTTGGATGAATATCTTACTCATTGTGGTGGAATACTTTCTGAGGAAGGGTGCATAGGCTATAAAATATTTTGTGAAAATGGCTGTATCCGACCCTCGTCCTTACTTGATAGTTTGGCTCGGTAAAGACTTCCCTTTCATAGTTTTGAAGGCGTTGCTCCTTTGACATCTCTAGCTTCCAGTGTTGCATTTGGGAAGTCTGATGCCACTCTGACTGCTAATTTTTTTATATGATCATTGTCTAGGGTACTCTCTTTGTCCCTTTGCACGGGAAGCATGTACTGAGCATCTACTATATATTAGACATTGTATTAGAGGCTTTCCATGTGCTTATCTTGTTTAGTCTTGTTTACCAAAAACAAAAATAAAATCCTGAAATAGAAACTTCTCTTTTTAAATAAGGGAACTGAGACACAGAGAGGGTAAGTAATTTACCCAACATATGCGAGACCGTCACTGTAGGTTTTGCTTACGCTATAGTGACAACCCCAAATCTCACCAAAGTTTCTCATGGATATCACGAGTTGTCAGTGGGCTCTGTTTATCACAGTCACTCAGGGACCCTGGTTCTGGAGGTTCTAATTCAACATGTGCTTCTATGATTAGTGAAGCAGAAGGATCACAGTTTCCGCCTGGAAGTAACATGTTCCATTGGTCAAAGCCCACCACATGTTGCGCCTTACTTGTAAAGGGCATGGTGCTATTTCCATGAGTAAATGTCTTCTTGGCATTTTTCTAGAAATGTGTATGTTTTTCCAAATCCCAAGTCCCAATACAATTCAGTCAAGAAATTGGGAAAACAGGAAAAAGTTGTGATTCTCCTAAAAGAATTAAACCATAAAGAAGCAACATAGAGACGTTACTGGTTCAAGGGATTCACTCGTGTCAAGTTGAAAGCAAGACCAAGAAACACTGACGTGCAGAATCGAAGGTTAATGTTGACTTTTCCAGGAACAGGGACAGGAACACCCTAAAAGCCAAGACCATCTAATCAGGCAGTCTTGCTAGCAGCTGTTGCCATGTTTTAAGTGTGTGTTCATGGCCATGTCTGCTGGGTGAGGCATTCTTTCAAATAAATATCAATAAATTTGTATGCTTCATATATACTTCATCCAAATCCCTTGAGTGATGTTCTAAGAAATAAGTTTTGGAAACATTCAACACACGCTCCCATTTAGTGCTATTAACTTTGCTAGTAGATCTTAATGTTATGTTAGTTGAGCACAACCCAGTAATGTTCACTGGTCTTTTCCAGTGTTTGAATATTCCCTCTAGGCTACAGTTCTTTGTAAGTACTTTAGCTGAAAGAAATGCAAAGAGCTGATGATGGGAAAATTGTTGTAGAGCACTCTGACAGGAAATCAGAAACTGAACAAAAATCTGAATTAGCAAAAGCAATATCAATTTCAACAGCAAAATCAAAACCAGGGCAAGAAGAAAAGAAAAATAAATATTTTTAATTTTCATCATTAGAAAAGGAAATGAACTTATATGAAGCAGTATGTACTCTAACACTTGACTTGAAATTGCTTTTGGATGCACTGCTAACAACTGAACGAATGTCAAGGCAAAAAAGAAAATTGGTTAGGCAATTAATGTTTTGTGTGTTTTAAATTTTCATTTTAATAACAATACCTTATAGAAATATTTGTGTTACATTCCTTTTTTTTTTTTTTTTTTTGCAGTGTGCGGGCCTCCCACTGTTGTGGCCTCTCCCGTTGCGGAGCACAGGCTCCGGACGCGCAGGCTCAGCGGCCATGGCTCACGGGCCCAGCCGCTCCGCGGCACGTGGGCTCCTCCCGGACCGGGGCACGAACCCGCGTCCCCTGCATCGGCAGGTGGACTCTCAACCACTGCACCACCAGGGAAGCCCTACATTCCATTTTTATAATAATTTTCTTGAGTGTTTATCTTGTGTCTCTCCCCTTCTTTTAATATTTTTATTATCAGCTGTCTCCATAAGGAAAAGATTATTTGTACATGTTATTGAAATATATAATCTTGTCACAAGAAATTGATTCACAACTATAATACACCATGCGTTTATTATTATATCATTTTTACAGAAAACCTCTGGCAGTATAACCCTATCACAGAAAAATGATTCAATGTTCATTACTATGGTTACCCATTATTATTTAAATATAGGTAAATAAAATGTCATGAAAAATACAGAATAATTTATGATTTCAGAATTCCTGGGAATTCTGATCCCTTATTCCCAAATCCCAAAGACTGATGCCTTTTGGGAATTTGGAAACACTAAGCAGTGCAATCCAAGTGCCTGAAATGACTGTGGCCAGAAATATTTGGTGAATACTTTGTACTTAAGGACCACCCAAATGATAGAGCCAGAATCCAAATCTTTTTTATTCCAAAAGTCATATTCTGTCCTCTACCTGAAACCTCCTCTGTTGTCACTAAAAACACTCTGTTTTAGTGTTCATTCATCCATCCATTATCCAGCAAGCATTTACTGAGCCCCGTGTGTGGGAACCATATTGGTGTAGCACAGAGAAGTTCAACAGTATTTGTTGACTGCCTGACTATGAGGCACAAAAAGTACTTGAGCCTGAATCAGTGGTCCTGAAGGAATGAGACACAGGACAATCCACTTTTGATTGGGGGTAGAAGATATGGTCTGGGAAACAGTGGGGCAGCTTGGATCTAGAGTATGGTAGATGTCTGCTGGAGTTAGACCTAGTATTGTAAGTGTACTCATGGCAGGAAAAGAGGAAAGAAGGAAGGTCCTGAAATGGAGATGGTAGGCTTTTAGGAGAAAGATGAGAGGTCTCCAAGATGCAGAGCTCACTGAGTAGGAACATGGACTTTGACATCTGATAGTCTTGCATTCAAATCCCAATTTTGTGATCTTAGACAAGTTACTGCAGTACTCTGAGGCTCAGTTTTCTCGTTTGCAAAATAGGAACAATAATACTTACCTTTAAAGCTTATTCTGTGAGTTACATATATTTATATTTACTTATAATGCATATCAAACTCTTAGCATAGTATCTGGAACATAGTAAATACTCAATAAGAGGTAGCTATTAATCATATTTTTTTGTCATTTTGCCTGGTCCTAAATACTGGAAATTAAGAAATTTCCAGTATTTATGAATAATGTGCCATGAAGAGTTTTAGACATTTCTTTAATGAATCAAGAGTTCTTTCCTAACGGAACCCTCTTGCACTGTTGGTGGGAATGTAAATTGATATAGCCACCATGAAGAACAGTATGGAGGTTCCTTAAAAAACTAAAAATAGAACTACCGTACCACCCAGCAATCCCACTACTGGGCATATACCCTGAGAAAACCATAATTCAAAAAGAGTCATGTACCACAATGTTTATTGCAGCTCTATTTATAATAGCCAGGACATGGAAGCAACCTAGGTGTCCATCAACAGATGAATGGATAAAGAAGATGTGGCACATACATACAATGGAATATTACTCAGCCATAAAAATAAACGAAATTGAGTTATTTGTAGTGAGGTGGATGGACCTAGAGTCTGTCCTACAGAGTGAAGTAAGTCAGAAAGAGAAAAACAAATACCGTATGCTAACACATATATATGGAATCTAAAAAA
>RJWK010036262.1:0-21803 GCA_004363435.1 Platanista minor | reverse complement strand
ATGCAGGGGACACGGGTTCGTGCCCTGGTCCGGGAGGATCCCACGTGCCGCGGAGCGGCTGGGCCCGTGAGCCATGGCTGAGCCTGCTCCGCAACGGGAGAGGCCACAACAGTGAGAGGCCCGCGTACCGCAAAAAAAAAAAAAAAAATGATAGCTCACATTTACAAGTCAGTCTTTCATACCTCATTCTACAATGCAATATTTATTTACAGTTTAGGTTGAAATACAAATCTTTTCTACAGGATCTTCTGCCTGGGTATAGTAACAGTGATGGGTTAAAGAACTTACTAGGAGCCCCTGCACCTGCCGTGGCTCTCTTGCCTCCACCCCTTTGGTTAGGCTGTTTCCTCAGCTCAAAACACCCTTTCCCTCTGACACATCTTGCAAGGTTCGGCTAAAATGCAACTCTTCTGGCTGTTCCTGGAAACCCATTATCCACTCTGACCCTCTTCCTTACCAATAAAACGATAGTTTTTGTTCAGGATAATAAGATGTCCCATTAAAATAACCACAATTACAATACTATAGCCCCAGATTCCTCTACGTCTCAGGGTGGCATGCTAGGTACATTTTTTTTTTTTTTTTTTTTGCGCACGCGGGCCTCTCACTGCTGTGGCCTCTCCCATTGCGGAGCACAGGCTCCAGACGCGCAGGCCCAGCGGCCATGGCTCACGGGCCCAGCCGCTCCGCAGCATGTGGTATCTTCCCGGAACGGGGCGCAAACCCGTGTCCCCTGCTTCGGCAGGTGGACTCTCAACCACTGAGCCACCAGGGAAGCCCCTGAAGATTTTTTAAATAAATTTATTTATTTATTTATTTATTTATTTTTGGCTGCACTGGGTCTTCCTTGCTGTGCATGGGCTTCTCATTACGGTGGCTTCTCTTATTGCAGAGCACAGGCTCTAGGCGCATGGGCTTCAGTAGCTGCGGCTTGAAGCCTCTAGAGCACCCGCTCAGTAGTTGTGGCGCATGGGCTTAGTTGTTCCACGGCATGTGCGATCTTCCCAGACCAGGGCTCGAACCCATGTCTCCTGCATTGGCAGGCAGATTCTTAACCACTGCGCCACCAGGGAAGTCCTGAAGATTTTTTTTTTATCTATCCACCCATCCATTCATCCACCACCCATCCTTTCACTCATTCATTCACCCATCCACTTGTCCACCTGTCCATTCACCTACCCACCCACACACCTATCCATCCATCCATCCATTTCTGAGGGCCTTTAAAGTGCCAGGCACAACATTTAGGTACTTGACATAGAAAATGAGTGATATTTGTCCCCTGCCTTTAAGTAACTACACTCTATTTGGAAAGACAGATAAGGAAACAATTTCAATACATTTGTGGTAAGTGCTATGCTAGAGGTAAAAGAGAAATAAAAATCTTAATATATTAATATCTTTTCCTTCTCTCATTCATCCAGAGGCACCTGTTTGTCTCAGGGAGGATTGTGATTTTTGTAGTAGAAATGTAACAAGAAAAAAAAAAAGACCCTTTAACCATTGAGTGTTAAGACCGACTCTGAGTGCACATGAGATAGTAGTCTTGAAACTGAACTTAGTTCAGAGAAGAAAGGGATTTTCTAAATTCGAAGGGCTCCCCTTTAAGAAACACTGACCGAATCTGGTGGACTTGGACCCAGAAGCAGGATTCAAGGTCACAGGATATGACTTGGGAAAGTTCCCATCAGGTAGGAAGAGGCAGGAGATCAGATACAAAGGCCTTGGCTCGCTCCCCCAGGTCATAACAGCAGTGGAAAGGCCCAAGGTGAGCGTGGTTGGAGAACACAGGAGGCCAGGAGGTGGTCTCGGAGGGTTCTGTGGCCAGAGCCCGAGGACCAGGCCAACTGCTGCTCAGTGGTCCCAGGACAGGCACTGCCTCAGCTACACGCCTTAGAGGCAGAAGCCAGAGCCAGGACGCTGTCTGGGAAGGCGTGGGGAGAAGGAGCCCTGACAGGAAACCCGAACCTGAATGTACTTGAACTCTTATCCTGATGTGACTGAGTTAACTCGGAAGGAGTTCTTGAAGCCTGAAGAGACTGAGTTAGCTTTGATTAGCAAGTTCACGGTGTTTAAATTTTCTTTTTCATTTTTTTGCCCTTAGCAGGAGTGGGGACTTGTGAGCAAGACAGAATCAATTACAGACCATTTTCGGTTGCATTTCTGTGCCCCTTCGCTTACAGCATGCAGATTTTATCCCATGAGGGAGGCTTGCACAGAGTGCTGAGAAGCCAGAGGGCTGAGAGGAGGTGTCAAGGGGGCCATGGGCTTGCATCAGGGCAGTCACACAGGGTGCCAGGCTCAGGAGGGCCCCGTACTTAAGGATTTCATGCTCCGTGGTCATGGTCTTGAAATGCTTAATAATTTTACCTTTGAATTTGTGTTTTGTAAGTGAAGTTTGATGGGGCAATAGAAGGCTGGGGGCTTTGGGGTCCTGTGTCCCACTGCCTCCTGGGACCAGGAACTAGATGGTCCTCAGCGACCTGCTCCCTGGCCTTGCCCTCCCCACCCCAGCCTACTGCTGCCCTCAACCCAGGCCAGTGATGGGGTCATGTTGGTCGTGGGGGGGAGTGACAGAGAGGCCAGTGTGTTTCTGGCGCCCTCAGCTCCCAGCAGGAGCCTCAGAGCAGGCAGGCGTCCTCGCCCCGGGCTGGCTATGCCATGGCGTGTTTAGCAGGTCACTTGTAGGAGGCCCACCCCTCATTCAGGCACCAGGTGTGTCTGTGCACGGAAGCTGCATTCCCTCGGGATTCCCCTTCCACCATGAGCTTGGGTGGCAGGCCCGTGGGAAGGGGAGGTCGACTTCCCACCCCTGCCCGGGCCCTGTAGTCCAGTAGATGGCAGGAACGGGATCCTGGCAGCCTCTGAGGGTCTGCACCTTCACTTTGAGTGTCCTCACACCTGATGGAGCGTGACATTAAGTAGCAAATAAAAAGCATCACGACAGGCTTAGAAGAAAGGAAAAAGCTGTGTATTGTTCGTATCTTTAATAGCACCATTTCCTACTTTTCAGACAAGAGGCCTGCATTCTCATTGCACACTGGGTCCCACAAATCATGCAGCCAGTCCTGGCCTCAGGGAAGTTTTATCAGAAGGAAGTCTGCTGGGTCTTAGGCCTTCAGCCAAGCTGGCCCACCAGGTAGCAGTTTTGACCACCTCGATGGTCAAAACTCAAAAGGCATCACCCTGCTTGGTAGGCTAGCCCAACCACACCATCAAAGCAGGGTTTCAGAAACACTGAGGCCAGATTCTGGCCTCACCATCAGCATCTCCAAGGCCCTTTCCACCAAATATCTCAGTGTCTCCAGGGACATCTCATTTCTTTTCAAGTACTGTTTTCTCAGCTAGCACATGATTTCTGCCACATTCCTTCTCTCCTTCCTGGGATGGCTGCCTTTGGAGCTGTCTGCAGCCCTCAAAGCCCGAGAGTACATTCCGCCACTGCCCGCCACTGAGTGCCTGGATTCCGGTCCCCACTGACAGATTAGTGATGAGTAGCTAGGATGTCCGCTGTGCCTGCCATGTGCCAGGGACCCCCCTGAGCACTTGACTCATTGAATCCTCTCGTCAACCCAACCAAGTATGCACTTAGCACTGCTTTCTTTCACATGAGAGAACAGAGGCACAGAGGGCACGGACTGAGCAGGGGTTGGAGTTAGGATTTGAACTCAGTCAGAAAAAGTGATAATTTAATGATAAAACAAAAGATATCACACCTGAGATGGTGTGCTGGAAACTCAAATGCAGTAGCTGAACATGTGTTTAAGCTGCCAGAAAGGATTTTGCCAGCGAAAAGGGAACACTGACTCATTAACATGATGGTGACAATGCACCCAGTTTGGAGAGCTTCAGTGCGGTTGGGCATCCCCTTTGCGGTGAAGAGCAGGGAGGACAGTTGGGATGAGGAACATGGGGTCAGACGGCTGGTGGTACAGACACACCTGACAGCCCGCATCAAATCCCTCACCTCTGCCCCAGGACCCATCTCGACATGACCCAGGGGAGCAGCCTGTGTCTCCACCACCTGACACCCCCCCAGACCCTAACTCTAGTCTCACAAGGCCAGTCACAGAAAGTCAAGATGCTCAGTCTGGTTGGTTTAGAAGCCAGGGTTAGATTTAAATTTTTAATAAAAACGTTATACACTTGGCCATAGCTGATTTATTTGAAGGTTACCTTAATTTCTTTCAGTCTACAGGGGCCCAATTCAATTTGCAAGGCTGATTAATTCCTCCCCTCCTCACTGTGACAGTGATCCCACAGAGCCCTCTCCTTCCTCATCTGACCCCAGGGCCCCTCTCTGTGTTTCTCCTCCAGTGATACCTGGAGCCTTTGGTGTGTCTGTCCACCTGTGGTTTTTGGTTGTCACAGCCCTTTCTAGGAACAGATAAAGATCTGCCCTGCCTAGAATCTTCAGCTTCCCCCAGCCTGAAGTTTGCTGGGGGTCTGTCCTAGTTTCACCATCTTAGGGCCAAAGAGGGTCTGGAGGAGGCAGATACTGCCTCTCCTGAGGGCCGGCCACCCATTCTCCAACGCAGCACAGGTTACACTTTTAAGGTAACTCTCTACAAATTTAGAACCATGACATTTTGGATACAGTAGTTTCTGGGAAAGTGCCTGCGTTTTGTTTAGACACATTGTTACCTAGATATTTGCCATAGAATCCTGGAATTAAAATTCAGCCATTTGGGGCTTCCCTGGTGGCGCAGTGGTTGACAGTCCGCCTGCCGATGCAGGGGACACGGGTTCGTGCCCCGGTCCAGGAAAATCCCACATGCCGCGGAGCGGCTGGGCCCCTGAGCCGTGGCCGCTGAGCTGCGCGTCCGGAGCCTGTGCTCCGTAATGGGAGAGACCACAACAGTGAGAGGCCCACGTACCGCAAAAAATAAATAAATAAATAAATAAAATAATAAAATTCAGTCATTTGCCAATTAAAACTAATTTTTTAAAATAAATTTATTCATTTTATTTTTGGCTGTGTTGGGTCTTCGTTGCTGTATGCGGGCTTTTGTCTAGTTGCCGTGGGCAGGGGATACTCTTTGTTGTGGTGCGCAGGCTTCTCATTGTGGTGGCTTCTCTTGTTGTGGAGCACGGGCTCTAGGTGCGAGGGCTTCAGTAGTTGTGGCAAGTGGCCTCAGTAGTTGTGGCTCGTGGGCCCTAGAGCGCAGGCTCAGTAGTTGTGGCGCATGGGCTTAGTTCCTCCACGGCATGTGGGATCTTCCCGGACCAGGGCTTGAACCTGTGTCCCCTGCATTGGCAGGTGGATTCTTAACCACTGTGCCACCAGGGAAGCCCCTAAAACTAATTTTTTTTTTTTTTTTTTTTGCAGTACGCGGGCCTCTCACTGTTGTGGCCTCTTCCCGTTGCGGAGCACAGGCTCCGGACGCGCAGGCTCAGCGGCCATGGCTCACGGGCCCAGCCGCTCCGCGGCACGTGGGATCGTCCCGGACCGGGGCACGAACTCGTGTCCCCTGCATCGGCAGCCGGGCTCTCAACTACTGCGCCACCAGGGAAGCCCCCTAAAACTAATTTTTGAAAGGATATTTAACTCTGTGCTGCCAGTCTGTATGTACATACACACATACATATTTCATGCATACATGCATGTGTATTTAAGTCTCTTTGGTTAACTGTGTAAATAAACGAAGACCAACCAAATGAGGAAAAACAAGGCTATTTGCTCTGAACTTGCTATAGCGAAAGAGTGGGCCAGTGCCTCCTGCGTTTTGGCAAAGACTCAAAGGCAGGAAGAGTTGAAAGCTTTAAAGCAGAAAAAAGGGAAGGCCTCAGGTGTGCCCTGATTGGAGGCTGTTGTCCTGGGGAAGCTGTAGGCAGGCTGACTACAAGCAGATGTCCTATGTGATTGGTTAAGGATACAGATTTGGCTTTCTCTGATTGGTCCTAAACTGGAGGAGAGGACATAGATTAAGAAAGCTGTTGGTTATTAATCTAGAGCTTGTCATTTGGGGTCAATTGTTATAGAATTTGTTGTTTAGTTTCTTGGATTGTCACAGAGATTAGGAATCTGGCTTCCTATCTCTGCAAATCTGATTTACAGAGGGCTGGCTTCCTGGGTTGTTTATTGCAGGGAAGGGGTCAGTTTCCCAGGCAGGCTGCTGCAGGCTGTGGGTAAAATTTCTATTCTTATATATGGTCTAGCCATTGTCTTTAGATATTCAGTCTCTCATGATAATTATGTAAGAATTGGTCAAATACATCCATCCCTTCTCTTTGAAGGGTAAATCAGTCAATTCAGCAAGTTTAAAAGGTGACCTTATTAAAGAGTAGCAATTAATCTGCTTAATTCTGTCAGATCTCAAACAACTTCATTGAACAAATCCACAAAAATCACACATGATCAAAATGCAGCTATCTCACACATAGAACCAAGCTCGTGTTTGGCAATAGCGTGGAAGTCGTACATGACCTAGATTGGGAGAGAAAACCAAGGCAGCTCCTCAGAAAGCTTCAGACAGCTCCATCTTCCCACCTTCCCTGTCCCGGCCCCTCTCAGCGTCTTGCCAGGCAGTGCTACTGGATGAATTCTGATGGAGGACAGAAAATTAAGGAGAGGAAAAAGTAGCTTGGTAATGCAATTCAGAAAAATGCATGCTTTCCTCCTCAATTATTAGGACAAATAACTCTGCTTGGCAAGAGCACCCTCCCTTCTGCAGTGGGGATGAAGCGGGTACTTTGGAAGACCCATCCTCGGTGTCCCGTCAGTCTTGATGGTGGGGACAGAGGTGCTGCTCCTGATTCTTTGGGGGCCAGCCCGGTTCAGTGCCCTTTCTCATATCAGGGGCACTCGGAGCTTTTCCTTGTGAAATTAATTCCCGATCATTGGTGCCTCTGCTTCCCAACCTGGGCACTTCCAAGGCCCTTCCTTCACTATGGTACCAAATATCAAACAAAGGCAAGGAAATGGACCAAGGATGTGAGGCAAGCAAGCCGTGAATCCACAGCCGCGTGCTGCGGAGGTGGAGTCGGACGGCCTGGATTGATGCACAGTTTTGCCCAAGTCAACAATGATTTGGGCAAACCATTTACTTAATTTCTTTTGTTTCAGATTTCACATCAGGTGCAAAGAAAATTAAAATGCTATTTCACTCACGATACGTTGAACGGCTACTCTATGCCAGACAGTATATGCTGGGTGCTGAGCAAGACAAAGTCCCCACCCCATGTCCATCTACACAGAGGAAGATGATAAGCACATAGCAAATCAGAAACTCACAGACTTGGAAAGTCTCTGAAGATGAACATTCATCCTCGGCTTCCCTTTCCCTCACCCCACTTCCCGTCTGAAGACAATCCTCTCAACTCCATCATCAGACTTGGTCTCCCCAAGTCCACTATGCAGGGGCCCCTGGGGATTCCAGGAGACTTTACTGGCCTCCTGCCTCTGCCCTCTTGCCCTGAGGGTCAGCTCTCACCACGTCAGCTAGGAAAATCCTTTTAAAACATAAACCCAGTCATAGTTTTCTGCTCAAAACTCTCCCACAGTTTTCCACCTCTCCTGGAGTAAAAGCCAGCGTGCTCACGGTGACCTGCAAGGCCGTACCAAACCCACCCCTTGCCTCTCAGACCTCATTCCTGCTCCCTGCTTCAGCCACTGTGATCCTGCCACCCATCCTCACTGCCGGGGGACCCTGCGTTGAGAGGGGGCCAGGTTCATGACTGTTGGTCCCGCACGGTTATTAATGGTGCCACTTCCACTCTCAGAGGCCCCGGTTTGGATGATGGATTAGACAGCCACACTGGCCGCTCACTTGCTATTATGTTTTCTCTCTGCCCGGCCTGCTCCTTCCCCAGAGAGCTGCTGTCTTCCCTCACCTGCTTCGGGTCTTTGCCCACATGTCGTATTCCGTGACTGTGCCATTTACGTGGCACACTCCCCAACCCCAGGACCCCCATCCTCCTCCTCAATCGGCTTTTCCTCCCTAGAACTTCTCACCACACTGTTTATTTTTCTTATTTATTTATTGTGTCTCCCTGCCCCCCGTACAGGCTCTGTGAGGGCAGAGATTTTTAACGTCTTGTTCGCTTCTGTATCCCTAGTGCCAAAAACACTGCTTAGCACGTGGAGGTGCCTGAGAGAGTAGCTAGATGAGGGTGGGGATGCTACTTTGGATACGGTGGTCAGAGGCGACTTATCTGAGGGGTTGGCGCTGAAGTTAAGGTCTGTATTAGTTTCCTGTTGCTGCTGTAACAAAGTACTACAAACTTAGTAGCTTAAAACAACACAGATGTATTATCTGACAGTTCTGGGGGTTAGAAGTCCAAGATGCATCTCAAAGAGCTAAAGTCAAGGTGTTGGCAGAGATTCATTCCTTTCTGGAGGCTCCAGGAGAGAATTAGCATCCTTGCCTTTTCTAGCTTCTAGGGGTCACCCACATTCCTTGGCTCCTGGTACCTGCCTCCATCTTCAAAGCCTGATGGTTGGCCAAGTCTTTCTCATGATGCCACCTCTCAGTTCTGAATCCTCTGCCTTTCTCACCCCAATTTAAGGACCCTTACGATTACAGTGGGCCCACCCAGATAACCCAGTATAATCTCATTCAATCAGTTGATTAGCAAACATCATTCCATCTGCAACCTTAATTCCCCTTTGCATGGAACATAATATAGTTACAGGTTCCAGGGATTGGGACATGGATATCTTTGCAGGAGGGGCATTATTCTGCCCTAGTGGGGATGCTTCTTTGGATAAGGCTGTCAGGAAAGGCCTCCCTAAAGAGTTGGCATTGAAGGCAAGATCTGAAGGACAAAGAGGAGCCACCCGTGTGAAGAACCAGGAGAGGTTTTCAGGCAGAGGGAGTAGCATGTGCAAAGACCCTGGGGCAGGGAAGAGCTTGGTGTATCAAGAAGCAGAAGGTCGCCCAGAGAGGCTACAGTATATCGAGCAAGGAGGAGAGTGGTCCCAAGTGAGGCTGGGGAGGGAGGCAGGAGTCAGATAGTGCAGATGCCATGGTTTTCTCTCTCCCAGGCTAGGTCATGTATGATCCCCATGCCACTGGTTCTGTGTGTGAGGCAGCTGCATATTTTCAAATGTTTTTAAAATTTTTTATTTATTTTTATTTACTTATGTTTGGTTGTGTTGGGTCTTTGTTGCTGCATGCAGCCTTTCTCTAGTTGTAGTGAGTGGGGGCTGCTCTTTGTGAGCGGGGTCTGCTCTTTGTTTGCTTCTCATTCCAGTGGCTTCTCTTGTGGAGCATGGGCTCTACAGCGCAGGCTCAGTAGTTGTGGTGCATGGGCTTAGTTGCTCCATGGCGTGTGGGATCTTCCCGGACCAGGGCTCGAACCCGTGTCCCCTGCACTGGCAGGCAGATTCTTAACCACTGTTCCACCAGGGAAGCCCATGGGCAGCTGCATTTTAATAATATGATTCTTGTGGGTTTGCTCTATGAAGTTGTTTGCAATCTGACAGTATAAAGCAGATAATTGCTATTCATTGACAAGGCCACCTTTTAAACTTGATGAACTGACTGATTTACCCTTCAAAGAGAAGAAAAATAATTTATTCTCTCACAGTTCTGGACACTAGAAGTCTGAAATCAAGGTTTCAGTAGGACCACGCTCCCTCTGAAGGCTCTAGAGGAGGTTCCTTCCTTGCCTCTTCTAGCTTCTGGTGGTTCCCGGCTGTTATGAACTGAATGCCTCCTATGTCCCCAAAATCCAAATGTTGAAACCCTAACCCCCCAGTGTGACGGCATTACGACAAGAGTCCTTTGGGAAGTAATCAGGTTTAGGTTTGATCATGGGGGTGGAGCTCCCATAATGGGATTAGTGCATTTATGAGAAAAAAGGCAAGATCCCTCTCTCATCGCTCTCTTCCTCTCTCTGCCATGTGTGAACACAGGAAGAAGGCAGCCATCTACAAACCAAAAGAAGAGCCTTCAGCAGACACCAAATCTGTCAGCACCTTGATCTTGAACTTCCCAACCTCCAGAACTATGAGAAATAAATGTCTGTTTAAGCCACCCAGTCTGTGGTATTGTATTATAGCAGCCTGGACTGACTAAGACACCAGCAGTCCATGGTGGTCCTTGGCTTGTAGCAGCATCACTCCAGTCTCTGCCTCCATCTTCACATGGCCATCTTCCCTTTGTGTCAGTGCCTTTATGTCCAAATTTTCCTCTTCTTATAAGCACATCAGTCACTGGATTCGGGCCCACCCTAATCTAGTGGGACTCCACCTTAACTGGATTACATCTGCAAAGACCCTATTTCCAAATAAGGTCACATTCACAGGTTCCAGGTAGACATGAATATTTGAGGGACACTGTCCAACCCAGGACACCTCCAGCTCCATATGGCCCTCTGTTACTATCTCCCCAGGCCACCCCAATCCACTCTCCTCAAGCTGCCCTGGCCCAGAGCTACCTTGTCAGACTGACTTTTCCTGTTTGTGGGTTTGTATACATGTTGCCTCTCTTCTCCATACCCTATCACCCTGCCCCCAATTTTGACTGCAGCCGCAACTTTTTTTTTTTTTTTTTTTTAATCAGGAAGTCTTTTTACAATGCAGTTGCCTAGCAGACTGAATGCAGTTTAAATCCTCCAGATACCTCCTTTCAGGTCCATTTCTCTCTGTAAAGTGCTTATCTTAGAAAATCTGAGTTTGATCTTTATATCAACTAATTAGTATACACAGGCTCACCCTCCTATATGGTTACAGCTATCCTGAGCTGCTGACTGACGTCAGGCCACAGTACAAAGGAGACTTGTGCCAAAGAGGCTCAGGGAAGGAGGAGCTTAGTGACACTGTAGTCAGAATGCTGTTCTCCATCATCTCCCAGTGGACACTCACTGCTGCATCCTGTTACTCAGATGGTCTTAGAACCCAAGGAGGCCACTAGCCAGCCTCCATTTGGTAAAGGAGGAAATTGGGGTTCTGGAGGTTTACAGGACTTCCTCAAAGCCACAGCAAGTACGTGATAAAAGGAAGGCTCTGGGGCTTCCCCGGTGGCGCGGTGGTTGGGAGTCCGCCTGCCGACGCGGGGGACGCGGGTTTGCGCCCCGGTCCGGGAAGATCCCACATGCCGCGGAGCGGCTGGGCCCGTGAGCCATGGCCGCTGAGCCTGCACGTCCGGAGCCTGTGCTCCGCAACGGGAGAGGCCACAGCGGTGAGAGGCCTGCGTACCGCAAAAAAAAAAAAAAAAAAAAAGCAAGGCTCTGGAGTGAAATTGATGAGTGGTTTCTTAATATGATAAAATATATACACTTTGTTCCTAAAGCTAGAATCTAACTTAATGGGTAAATACTAAGGGCATTTCCATAAGATCAGCAATAAACCAAAGCGGCCCTCTACTATTCAACATTGCACTGGAGGCATTAGGCAAAGTAGTGAGAGAAGAGAAATCAATAAGAGGTACAAGAATTGGGGAGAAAAGGAGTAAATCTATCACTTGAAGGTGATATGATTGTGTACCTGGAAAGCCCTAAAAGTATTTTGTATTTGTCTTCATTGTTACATTTCTGGCTTCTCTGTAGTTGCAGCGCACAGGCTCAGTAGCTGCAGCACAGGCTTAGTTGCCCTGCACCACGTGGGATCTTAGTTCCCCAACCAGAGATCGAACCCGCGTCGCCTGCATTGGAAGGCGGATTCTTAACCACTGGAACACCAGGGATGTCCCTGAGTATAGCCTTTTGAGTTGACAATATTTTCTTTCAGCTCTTTAAAGATGCAATTCTTATCTTTGTTCCTCTGAATGTAATGTATCTTTTTCTCTGGCTGCCTTCAAGATTCTCACTTTACCTTTGGTTTTCAGAAGTTTTAATATAATATGTTTAGATTTAAAAAAAAAAAGGAAGGCTCTGGAATCATGCCTCCACTTCTCTACCCAATCTCCCACCTGTTGGCATCCAAGCCTTGGAAGGACTTGCCACCAGCTGGTCTTGTAAGATGACAGCAGCTACACTTGGTGCTTGTAATAGCCAAGGGTCCCACCTCCAGCTAGCTCAGGTCCTAGAAAATGTGCCAGCCACACTGTGCCCCACGGGGCCACAGCCGAAGGGATGTGGGATATTATTGCCTCTGGGGTGGGTAGTGGAAACTAAGAGGAAGAACTTAACCAGCTGTTTAAACCCTGCTGCATCCACCCTTCAAACACTCTGCTGGCTCTGCTTCAGTAGCACCCCCCCCCCACCCCGTTAGTTGGTTCCCATCTTTCAGGTTTTCTAAACATGCAAATGAACTGCGCAATAAATCCCCCCACAGGCAAAGCCACGATTTCCTCAGCAGGTGGATGCGGAACGCTCAGAGACCTAGAATAATCGACGCTTTGCAACAAGCACTTTTTCTTCCTACTCACTATCGCTGCACTTTAAGAGGAGAAAGGAATAACCACTCTCGCACGGTTACATACAGACACTTGGAAACGTGCTGCTGGGGGCCGCTCTGTCACCAGGAAAGACAACGGAATACGTTTTAAATGTCTTTTCCCCTTGCTCTGCCAAGCAAAAGCATCGAAACCCTTCTGAGAATTCACTGTCCCAGGAAAGAACATGAGGCGCCGCGGTGGGCGCCACTTGCGCCCCCTCAGCTCAGCCCCCGCCCAAAGTCGGTGGCCGCCGCCCGAGGTCGCAGGGGCGGGGTCGCCAGCGCGGGCTCCCAGCGGTTGTGTAGCTGGGACGCGCTCGCTAAACGCAGTCGTTCTCTGCAATGGCTCACGGCCCTTTCTGTTCTGAAGGCGCCTCTGTTTATTCCCATTGAACCGCCTTCTGCAAAGGGTGACCCCGATTGCAAAGTCCCCAAGCGCTGTTTTCCTCTTCTGTCCCCACTGGACAGACCCTTAAGGCTCCGCGTACCTTTGGTGCCCAACAGAGGACCTGGCGCGCGGCGACCCCGGCTAATGCTTAAGGGATGGATCCCTACCCTGTCGCCAACGTGCGATCCCAAAGGAACACCCATTTCTCAGGCTTTAAAAAAAATTCCTCTTGAAAAAAAAAATTTTTAAGTCACCAAAGATTCTAGCCAGCAGGAACTTCAAAGATGGAGAGCTTGAAATTACTTGCTCCGAACGTCATGCTAAACCAGCAGAGTCCTTGTGATCACTGATTGCTCTGCAAACCTGCTGGGTCAGGAATCAATGCTGGTCCTGGTGCTGGTGACAATGGTGTGTGACAATGTGGCCAATTTGGCCCACTTGAGGGAAAGGCCAATCCGAATCAGTGAAAGTTCTGAATTCGACAAAATGTAATAAAATTTAAGCATTTTAAATGACTGATTTACGATCTTATTTATAAATTGTTCATGCATACTATAAAGAAAGGGTTTATTAAAGTAAATTTGGGCAGGCCCCTATCAGTCATACTTGAATAAAATAATGTTTTGACTCTTGCTGTAAATACAATTGAGGACCAAAGTAAATCATTTCAACTTTTGTCACTACCCAGGAGGAATGAAGATTCAGTATTTATCACCAAACAAGACACCCAAGTAAAGAAAGTTTTTCTTTCATTAACTAAACTTATAAAATAGTATAATAAAATCAACACTACTTAAATAAAAATAAATAAAAGTATAATAAAATATCTGCGAAAAACATGACCAAATGATCAATTTTTTAAAAAAATCAACATTTGCTATTTAGGAGCTAACATATCCTTACCCAGAATATAAGGTTCCTAATACCAGAAAAATCATTTTAACCATGATCTTTGACCATCTTTTACTAAATGTTCTTTGCATCTAGGACTTTAAGAATGTTTAGATCTGGACGTAACTTGTGTTATTCAGAGATCTGCAGAAAGGTTCACTAGGCAAAAATCAACTCTGAGTTCATGGGAATTCCCCGCGGTCCAGTGGTTAAGACTCTGCACTTCCACTGCAAGGGGCATGAGTTTGATCCCTGGTTGGGGAATTAAGATCCCGCACGCCGGGCGGCCAAAAAAATTTCAAAAAAAAATTTTTAATCCTGAATTAAGACGAAGACTGAGCTTGAACTACCCCCTCAAGTTGCAAAATATTTATTAAATACCTTTAAGGGAAAAAAAATATTTTTTTGGCTGCGCTGCTCAGCTTGTGGAATCTTAGTTCCCCCATGAGGGACTGAACCCGGGCCCTCAGCAGTGAAAGCTCGGAGTCTTAACCACTAGACCAGCAGGGAATTCCCATAAGGGAAAATCATTAAGTCCACTAAACTGTGTATCACAGACAAACTATGTGGGGGATATGTTTCTGTTTTTTAAATTTAAAACATATTCATACACACAAAAAAACATTTTCCAGAATCCTTGTGCCTAATAATTGTGTGCTTACAGAAAACGTGGGCCAAATGGCTTAAAATTATTACCTTCAAGAGACATTTCGGGGGACTTCCCTGGTGGTCCAGTGGGTAAGACTCCACACTCCCAATGCAGGGGGCCTGTGTTCCATCCCTGGTCGGGAAACTAGATCCCGCATGCATGCCGCAACTAAGAGTCCACATGCCACAACTAAGAAGTCCATATGCTGCAAGTCAAGATCCCGCATGCCGCAACTAAGACCCAGAGCAGCCAAAATAAACAAACAAACAAAAAAAATTTTTTTAACACATTTTGGATAAAGATTATGGAATAATTCATCCCTCAATACCTAACTTCCCCGTGGTGTATTTTTTGGTCCCTTTTATTTTCTATTTGCAAGCTTCTTTGGTCAACACCCACTTTATAGACAAAAGAACTGGAGCACAGAGGCCACACACTGAACCAGTGACATAATTGATCACAGACACATGAGCTGTCCTCTTCCACCAGAAGCCATGGTCCTCGAGGGCTCCACACCCACCCACTTGTCTATCTGTAGGACTGAGTATTTTAGAGATGCATAGAGTTGAACAATTCAGTAACTAAGTGCAAACTTGTTTTAAAAGGCTGCCTACAGTTCCAATAAGTTTTTAAAATCTGATTTGATGTTTAATATAAAATAAATATTGAATATCAACCATATATTGAGGTTTTAATGAAAAATATAATCCAGAATCCAGAAGTCAGGTTTACAGGTGCCTAAATGACATACAAAGCGTTGAGATGATAAATGATGCCCATGCGTGAGACCCATACTACAAGATCCAGGATGCAATTCATTTATCAGGTGATCTTTTGTGCTGTTTCTATTTCCTTGCATTTTAGGGTTTGGACCCTAAACCTATAATTTTATAAAAAGTACTGCGCCTGGTGGCGCAGTGGTTAAGTAATCCACCTACCAATGCAGGGGACACGGGTTCGATCCCTGGTCTGGGAAGATCCCACATGCCGCGGAGCGACTGAGCCCATGTACCACAACTACTGAGCCTGTGCTCTAGAGCCCACGTGCCACAACTACTGAAGCCTGCGTGCCCTAGAGCTCGTGCTCCGCAACAAGAGAAGCCATCACGATGAGAAGCCTGCACACCGCAACGAAGAGTAGCCCCCACTCGCCTCAACTAGAGAAAGCCCACACGCATCAACGAAGACCCAATGCAGCCAAAAATCAATCAATAAATAAAATTAAAAAAAAAATACAATGGGCATAGTCTAGAAGAAAAACCTACAGGCTGAAGTCAGGAGGTTCTGGGAAAATCATTTCATTTCTCCAGGTCTTAATCTCGTTCCCCAAGGTCCAGGGTTCAGCTTACACCAGGCTCTGTGACCTGGCCTTACACCTCATGCCATGGTCCTCCTCCGCAGCTATCAATACAAGGCTGCTCCACAAGGGCTCAACATAGTTTTGCTAAATGAATCAATGACCCCAAAAAAACACATACAAATTACGACGGTATGGCGGTGTTGTGAGGAAAATTGAACAGCCATCTCCCTATAAAGCACTGTCATTAAAGAGGACATTTATCGGGCTTTGAAATTAATTCGGGTTTCCTATCTTTTATCTACGCATTAATATATTTTTGTAATACCCTATTTGGGGCTCACTTGCAGAGTTTGCCCGGAGAAGAAGAGAGACGAATAGTGGGAGGTGAAAAACCCACACTGCTTTCTGTGTGCTTCTACTGACACCAAAGGTTTATCATGAAACTGACACTCTGAGCCCAATCTCGCTTGCCACAAAGACTGTCGAGTATACATCTGCTCTAGTTGTCCAAGAAAGGCACACGAGGAGCTGTCTGTAGTAGGAAAACGAGGTATACCTACTGACTGAGTCTTTTTTTTTGGCTGTGTTGGGTCTTTGTTGCTGCGCGCGGGCGTTTTCTAGTTGTGTCGAGCAGGGGCTACTCTTTGTTGCAGCGTGTGGGGCTTCTCATTGCGGTGGCTTCTCTTGTTGCGGAGCACGGGCTCTAGGGCGCTTGGGCTTCAGTAGTTGTAGCTCACAGGCTCTAGAGCACAGGCTCAGTAGTTGTGCACAGGCTTAGTTGCTCTACAGCATGTGGGATCTTCCCAGACCTGGGCTCTAACCCGTGTCCCCGGCATTGGCAGGTGGATTCTTAACCACTGTGCCACCAGGGAAGCCCAAGTGTTCTTTTTAAGAGAAATTCTAAAAGTATTTCTTTTTTTTTTTTTTAATATTTATTTGGCTGTGTTGGGTCTTAGTTGCAGCACATGGGTTCAGTAGTTGTGATGTGCAGGCTCAGTAGGTGCAGTGCGGCACGTAGGATCTGAGTTACCCAACCAGGGATCGAACCCGCATCCCTTGCATTGGAAGGCATATTCTTAACCACTGGACTACCAGGGAAGTCCCCAAAAGTATTTTTTTTTTTTTTTTTTTTTTTGCGGTACGCGGGCCTCTCACTGTTGTGGCCTCTCCCGTTGCGGAGCACAGGCTCCAGACGCGCAGGCTAAGCGGCCATGGCTCAAGGGCCCAGCCACTCCGCGGCATGTGGGATCTTCCCGGACCGGGGCATGAACCCGCGTCCCCTGCATCGGGAGGCGGACTCTCAACCACTGCACCACCAGGGAAGCCCAAAGGTTTTTTGTTTGTTTTGTTTTTCCCAAAAGTATTTCTTGATCAATGATATGATCAATGTAAACATTCTAAAAATCACTGATAAGGGTATAAAGTACATTGTCTATATCATTGGGGAAAAGTATGCTGTACTTCCTATTTTACACATATTTCTACCTAATTTTTAAAAGGCTTTCAGGAACCAAATCTTCTGACTCAGATTTTGACTGAAGTCTGAACTCCCAGAGTCACAACATTGGCACAGTACAGTCCTCTGTGACACTAACAGGATTAACTGTAAAGTTTCCAGAACTGAGACCCACCCTGCTGAGGAGGCCCTTCACCCCTCATGCTATAATGCAATATTCAGTTATCTTCCAAGTTGAAATACAAATCCTTTTTACAGGATATTTTGCCCCAGTATCATATTATTAGTGATGACAGCCCTATTGTATATTCAAGCTTACCATGAGCCACAGAACAACGTAAGCCTTTATGTGAATTACTTGCTCAGCAATGACTTATCCCTGCTCTACGATGAAAGAACTGAGGCTCGGAGAGGTGAAGTAACAGTCCAGAGTCACACAGCAGGGACTGGCTGGAGCAGTATTCAAACCCAGGCCATCAGCTTCCTGAACCTGAGCGCATACCCTTTGATGCACCTCCTCACAAAACTGGTCTTGAGAAAGTTACTGCACCATTTTTTGTTTTTATTTTTATAAATTTATTTATTTATTTTTGGCTGCGTTGGGGCTTCATTGCTGTGCACGGGTTTTCTCTAGTTGAGGCGAGCAGGGGCCATTCTTCATTGCGATGCACAGGCCTCTCACTGCAGTGGCTTCTCTTGTTGCGGAGCACAGGCTCTAGGGTGCACAGGCTTCAGTAGTTGTGGCGCAAGGGCTCAGTAGTTGTGGCTTGCGAGCACAGGCTCAGTAGCTGTGGCGCATGGGCTTAGCTGCTTTGCGGCATGTGGGATCTTCCCAGACCAGGGCTCGAACCCATGTCCCCTGCATTGGCAGGCAGATTCTTAACCACTGCACCACCAGGGAAGCCCCATGCACCATTTTAAAGTGGGGAACCGGAGGCAGAAAGGGCCAACAGCAACTCTCACAGGCATCCAGGTGGCAGGCAGTCAGCAGCTTTCAGCAGATACATTCGGGGCTGTCCTGAGCCAAGGGCCCCTAACTTTTTGTGGGTCAGGGGTCCTCCAAGACTCCAGTGAGGGCTCTGGCACACTCTCCACAAACATGCACAAGATACACACACACAAAACTTCACATAGTCCGTGGGATCATCTAAAGTGCACAGGATCCCAAGTAGGAATACGCCTTGCTCCCCTCCCCAATTCTAAAGGAATTTCTGTTTATCTGAAGTTTTAGAATCTTTGATTTACTAATTCCAATAACTGAAATGTCAGGAAAAATAATCACTTTTTTTCTTCAAGACCAAATTTCGGGACTTCCCTGCTGACACAGACTTCCCTGGTGACACAGCTAAGCCCCTGCGGCGCCACAACTGCTGAGCCTGCGCTCTAGAGCCCTCGAGCCACAACTACTGAAGGCCACGCACCTAGAACCTGTGTTCCGCAACGAAGAGAAGCCACCGCAACGAGAAGCCCATGCACCGCAACGAAGAGTAGCCCCCACTCGCCGCAACTAGAGAAAGCCCACATGCGGCAGTGAAAACCCAACGCAGCCAAAAAAAAAAAAAAAAAAAGACCAAATGTCCCACACACCCTTGCCTCCTTCTGTTTCCCCCCTCTATCTCCCCTCCCAATAAATCTGTCTAAAGCCCACCGGTTAGTTGTGGCATGCATATAGGATCCATAGTTCCCTGACCTGGGATCAAACCCAGGCCCCCTGCATTGGGAGAGCAGAGTCTTATCCACTGTGCCACAAAGAAAGTCCCCACTTGTGACTTTAGAATCCATTGTAAGGATGCTGGCTTTAACGGAGGGAAAGGAGGAGCCATTGCAAGGTTTGGACAGGGCATCACTCTGGCTGCTGTGCTGAGAATAGATTTTAGGAAACAAAAGGTTATATAGGGTGAGGCACTCTGGCAGTATTTCAGATGAGAGATGAGGGTGGCTCCAACTGCCTGGCAGCAATAGAGGTGGTGAGGAGTGGACGGATTCTGCATTTATTTTAACGCAGAGCCAGTGGCATCTCATGATAGATGGGTTCTGGGGTGAAAGAAGAGAAAGAAAGGATGATTGTAAGGGTTTGGGCCTGAGTGACAGGGGATGGAGTTGCAGTCAACAGAGAGAGGAGGACTGAAAGGCAAGATGAGACATGAGGATTGGGATGGCCCAAGACAGATGTGGACGCAGGGATGCTGAGAAGGCAGCGGGGTGCACGAGAGGAGAGGTTCCAGCCAGAGATAGAAAGGTGGGAGCTGTCAGCCATCACCAAAGCCATGAGAAATTACTGCCAAAGGAGAGAAAAGGTAAAATTAAAAAATTAATTTCTGGGGCTTCCCTGGTGGCGCAGTGGTTGAGAGTCCGCCTGCTGATGCAGGGGACACGGGTTCATGCCCCGGTCTGGGAAGATCCCACATGTCGCAGAGCGGCTGGGCCCGTGAGCCGTGGCCGCCGAGCCTGCACGTCCGGAGCCTGTGCTCCACAACGGGAGAGGCCACAGCAGTGAGAGGCCCGCGTACCGCAAAAAAAAAAAAAAAAAAAAAAAAAAAAATTAATTTCTGGTTCATTTAGAAATGTTCATTTCACTCAAAGAAACAGAAGATCATAAGTATATTAATTAGGATTTTTACAGAAAATCAAGTTATCACATATAAATTTAGTACAAGCTACAATGGAGTAGATGATACTTTCAGCTCTTTGTTGGGCCTCTTTCCCTTGATGCTCTTCCTGTCAGTTTTTTAAACGTGTAAAACATTACATGACATCTTACATTGTGTTAGCTATTGGGGTTATGTGCCTATTTCATTCAGCTCAGGATTATGCTGGCCTTTCCAAAAGTTTGTAAACTTTTTGACATCAAATCAGGGAAGGTGAATATAATCTATTTTAAGATAAAAATTAGGTTCTGAATATGTGACTAGTATCTTATTTCAGAACTGCCATTGCTGCATCATTTAATCGTTTTCACCCATGATCTGATCTGATGCTGAAAACACCCATGAGGTGAGTAGGAAAGCACCATCCCCGATGGCTTGAGGATCACTGAATGCCTGACAATCTTCCAGGCTCTGAATGTGAAGCCTGAGGATTCGAGGACCTGCCCAGGCTCCAGTCAGACCCTCTGGCTCCAGGCCCAGTTCTCACTCTACTTCTCATGGTTCTTCCTGATTAAAAAGGAGAAACCCATCAACTTGAAGAGAGTCAGAAAACATGGAGCAAAGGGAAGCATAAAGAGAAAACATTCCCAGATAAGCATGAAGGCAGCAACAAAACAACGGCAAGACAGTAGCTCTTAAACTCCCACTATTCTCTTAAGACCCCAAATTCAACCATCAGTATTGCAGTTTGGCACATATTAAAAAGATTCTACATTTTAAAGGGTAAAATTCATCCCCTGTCCTACTGCGCAGTAATCCAGAGCCCTTTACCAGATGAGACCAGCTGCTGTCGAATTTCTTCATGTGCGAGGAATCACGTGGGACCTGGCCAAGCCTTCAGCTTCCAGGAAGCCTTCATATCGGTGTCCTTGACCCCATTCCCGCTCCTTAAAAATTAGCCTCCATTTTTACCTCTGAGGAATACTAGTTTATGAATATATAAATAGCCAAGAAGCCTCTATGACCTATTTTAAAACTCCAGAGGGAGTAGCCTCCACCTTTGAACTATTCTCTTACTTACCTCAAAGCTGGATGCTATCTTAGAATGGATCCCCAACTAGAAGGGGAAGAAAGGCTATGGTTTCTTAGGTGGTTACTGGTCAGACGTGGAGGCGCTTCACAGGAGCTGGATTTGGAGTGTGTCCTCACAAGAGTCAGAAGACCTGGGTTATCATTAGCAGGGTGACCTTGGAAAAGCCCTTCATCCCCATCAGATGGTGATGTAGTTTTGCTGGCCTGTCTCAAAAGGATGCTGTGATCCAATGAGAAAATTCACTCACTCAGTAAATATTTGGTAAATCATGCATGAAGAAATGTGGTGTAAACTGTAAAAGGCTAACCAATGAAAGATAGTTACTTTTCAACAGAAGGCAATGAACATTGTAGTCTATTGGTATACAAGATCCCAAATGCCCATGGCACCCTCTGAGTTGTCAGTGGAGGAGGGAACAGTTATGAACAAAATCCTACTCGTGACTTTAGGTGCATACTCGCCAGTCTTTTTGTTTTTGTTTTGTTTTCTATTTGTTTTTCTATTAGTATTTAATTCATGTCTACTTTTTTATATAAATTTATTTTTATTTTTATTTATTTTTGGCTGCGTTGGGTCTTTGTTGCTGCCCATGCGCTTTCTCTAGTTGCAGCAAGCGGGGGCTTCTCTTCATTGCACAGGCTTCTCATCGCAGTGGCTTCTCTTGTTGCAGAGCACAGACTCTAGGCACACGGGCTTCAGTAGTTGTGGCACGCAAGCTCAGTAGTTGTGGCTCGCAGGCTCTAGAGCACAGGCTCAGTAGTTGAGGCGCACAGGCTTAGTTGCTCTGTGGCATGTGGGATCTTCCCGGACCAGGGCTTGAACCTGTGTCCCCTGCATTGGCAGGTGGATTCGTAACCACTGCGCCACCAGGGAAGGCCCTACTCGCCAGTTTTTAAAAGAAGGAAGGAACAGGTATTTCATGAGTGCCTGCTCTATACTGTCCAAGATCCTTTCTGTCTGTTTTGAACCTTGCTGTATCCCCAGCACTTTGAAAGTTACCTGACACTTTTCTTTTCCATCACATCTAAGATGGCTTTGGTTGTAAAATGAACCATTATTTTATGTACCACTAAGAAAGAAAAAACTCTGATGATTCAACTATGATATCCATTGATA
>RJWK010036261.1:0-21803 GCA_004363435.1 Platanista minor | reverse complement strand
CGGTACGCGGGCCTCTCACTGTTGTGGCCTCTCCCGTTGCGGAGCACAGGCTCCGGACGCGCAGGCTCAGCGGCCATGGCTCACGGGCCCAGCTGCTCCTCGGCATGTGGGATCTTCCCGGACCGGGGCACGAACCCGCGTCCCCTGCGTCGGCAGGCTGACTCTCAACCACTGCGCCACCAGGGAAGCCTGAATTTCTTAATGAAGTAATTTTAGATTTACATTTGGCTTTAAATTTGCTTAATCACCTCACCAATTAAGCAAACATACTTTAATTAATAGTCGATGCACAAAGTATTGAGATGTATGTCCAAGTACTCGGAAATGTAAAGTGCTATTCGTCTACTGCGTCAAGGTGCTTGGGAAGATGTGGAGACCAATTCTCCCCCAGGATATATAAAGCCCCATCTATTACCCTAACTCTTACGTCATGAAGCTAACTAGCGATCGTTGAGCACATCCTCTTATATCATTCAGTTGTATTTTTCATAAAACCAAGGCCTGGAGAGTCTAAGTAGTCTGCCAGAGGTTATGCAAATAGCAAATAGTAGGTTCTGGATTAGAGCCCAGGCAGGGTGATGCTCAGGTGCTCTGAACCAGCAATATCCTCTAGGCCAGGTGCCCGCTGTGATCAGGAAACCACGACTGGAGGAAAGCAGGGAGAGAGACCGCAGTATGGCCCTGGAAGGAAGGTTGTGCTCATGCCATAGGTCCTGCTTCCCTCCTGTCCCTCTTTAGGAAAACGTGATCGTGGTATCTCACACATGCTTTATTTTTATAAAGTAAAAAGTTGTAAAAAGGAAATAAAGGTGGCAAACAAATAACAGACATACTCAAAAATGTTGAAGCCCCCCAAAATTGGGACAGAAGCTGGTACCCTGGGCGAGCATAGTAAATTCCTTGGAGGATAAGTTATACACACTCCTCAGTCATTCCTGTCCAGAGGCAAGTGGGGACAAAGCCCCATGGCTTTCAATGACAGAAAGCTTCTTTTCATCTTCCTGTACTGATGCTGGCAACGTTAATGCCGTGTTTAGCCCTGTCTTTACCTGCCTGGGAGATCTGCCAAGGGGGTACACCTCTAGCAGACTTGACCCTGTGAAGTCGGAAGATGCTCTTCTGGGCCCAACTGGGCAAGGCTGCAGCTTCTCGTCCTAGGGGAAGGAACACCAGCATGCAGGCAGTCTCCAAGGAGTTCTAAAACCCTGCCTTAGTTTTCCAGCATGCATCAACCTACTAGACTGTGCAGATAATTTTATGGGCTCAGGTGAAAAGTGAGGCAGGAAGCTGACAGCATCCAATGTAACAGGAAGGAAGAGAAGGTCGGGAGGGGGCACCAGCAGGAGACGAAGAGCCAGCACAAGTCAGGTCCTCTGGACTCCTCAGCAAATGTGGTTCCAGGGTCAATCCAAATGCTGTGTCCGGCTCCCGCGTCCCAGCTTTTATCTGTTTCCCAAACAGAAAATAAGAACTCTGGGCCATGAGCGCCCAATGCAGCATAAATCAGGTGTCCTACAGAGACATTCCTGCAGGCTTGAAATTAGCATAGCTTTTAAGATAGCTCTATTCACAGCATCAGTTTTGGCCTCCTAGCTCATTTTCTTTAGACTTCATAAAAGCAAATAAACAATCAGGGGAAATGATACAGGGCACCAAACATTCTGTCCCAGGCTTATTTGCATGTACCCTTGTCTCTCTGTAAATTGGAACCATAGTGTAAAGATCACAGAGTTATCAAATGGGCAGGAGAAACAACTTTCAGCACATCCACAACACAATCATCCCACTAGACTTAAATAAATCAGCTTTATTTTTGACTGTGATGTAAACCCCTGTGAAAAATATAGAAAAGCTTTCAAACAGGCCTTTCATGACACTAACTCAACCCGTTTGTTACCCCAATAATCATCATATTGATCCAAAAATAACAATAATCTCTACAGTTCAGGACCTACTTGTTTAAAAATAATTTTGACAGATTATTTTAAAAATAATCTGTCTCTCATCTGTCTCTCTGCATGTCCTGTTAAGATTAAGTTAGCCATTGTGCTTTCAATGGGAAAAAGCACTTGCTGAACTATTAGTACTCTAAAAGTGTAAGTAGAATGTTTAAATTGCCTGGAAAAAACAATCTGTTCCTTAAAGACCATTTACATACCAAAAATGCACATATAAAGTCGATGTGCTATGTAGAAATAATTTTTATTTATACATTAAGTCAAATATGCTTGGTTAACCTAATTTAAATCACTATGTAAAGTTGGAAGAAATTAAAATGTTGTTTCTTTCAGAACCTTAAAATTGAGACGGGCTTTTCCTCCTAATTATGATTAGTGAGGCTTTATTGTAACAATAAATCACAGGGAAGCTTCTAGTTTCATGGGTGGTTGATGCGATTCTAATCAGGATTGCTGACCTAATGCTTGAGGAAGGATTGGCTGCTTCCAGAAGGACCCATTAATGACTTAGGAAAACAGATGTGCCACTGAGCAATGCTAGTCATGCCAAGGACAGAGTATCCCTGCTTATTCCTCCATCCTTTTTAATAAAACCAAGGACAAACATTGACCCAGGAGCACTGGATAAACAACCAAACAGCTTAGAGTATCATCAGAGTTTGAAAAAGCCTGCACAGCCAACCGCCAATACAAGTACAATGAGCCTGTTTTCATCTCTCACCCTGCTAGCCAGAACTGACACACCTACAAGAAGCCTTACACAAAAATAAGAAAGGTAGAGAAGGCCTTGGAAATACAGATATTTAATTAGGGATCCTTTGGTTGTACGCAACAGAAACCCACTGACGCTAGCTTAAGTGAAGATTTAAAGGATGCAGCAACATTTCATAGAAGACATAGAGATGCACAGAAGGACCACAGGAGAGTCCGGACTCAGCAGTCTCATCTGTCTCTGCCTCTCTCATCTGTCTCTCTGCATGTCTCTTTGTTTTTTTCTCCCTGTAAACTGTTTTTCTCTAATTCTCTATGCACTGGGCCAAACTTGGATGTGCCAGGATATTTTGGTCTAAGTACCAACAGAAACTTCCTATCATCTCTCGGATCCAATTCTAAATTTTCAGAAGAGATTATCTGTTATATCAGTGTTTCATTTCAGTAGTGTCACTTATAGTCTGGCATTGGGGATGCGAATATTACTATAGATGTCGGGGCTACGTCTGTGGGTGATAAGGATGTAGATGTGAGCTGTGCCACCATCCCAAAAGTTATCTATGAACGGTGTCAGGAGTGGCACTCCCCTTTGCAAAAGATCAATCTGGGTGCAAGAAAATGTTCTATCAAGGAATGGGTAATCTCTTATCCAAGAGCAACCATAGATCTTTTACAGGAAGCCTGTTTCAGTATTTCAAAGGAATAGGAATAATCAGATACCTTATTTGTATTTAAATAGGCTTACCTTATTTCCTTTTAATGACAATATGATACCATGAAGGGGAAAATGGTATTATGCCATTTATTTTCTAAGGGAAAAGGAGATGGTTATCCTGCTCATACAGAGAGAAAATGATAAGTAAGAGGTGGTCATTTGATAAACAGTGGATCAGGAGAGCTTAATGGTGTGGACAGGAAGTGCCCAGACCCAGCTCTGGTGCTCAGAGTTGCCTCATGGACCTACGATAAATTCATATGCCCTCCTTGGGGGTGTAAGTGACTGCTGCTCTCCCATTGCCCCTACACGCTGTCTCTATTCCAAACCTCACAGTTACACATCCCAGGACATCTCCTCTTCTCTGCCTTTCAGTATTTGTTTTCCTTACTCATGTCTCTTTCATAGTTGTCTTTTCCCACAATCCCTGCACATTATGGACACGACAAATCCTTTCCTGAATCAGTCCATCAAAGGAGGGATGAAGGGGGTTAACATAACCCTCCAGTGTGTTCCACAGGCAAGAGGACCCCAAGTGCCATGGCATTGACCACACTCTCATGGAATAAGAAAGCCATGGAAGGAAACTTAGAAACCAACAATCTACTGTGCCCTGCATCCTACTCGAGAAAACTGGGGTTCAGAGAGGGTCACTCAGCTAGTCGTAGGAAACACCAATGTTAGAGCTCAGGTACTTGCCCACACATTGGCATTGCTGGTGAATGTCCAATGTGAAGATTCTCACAGGAGAGAAAAATAGTTCATTCAAAGTAAATAGATTTGGCTTTTGCTGGGGAGAATCCTAGAAAGTTGCCAGTCTAATATGTTAAAACTGCATAGGGAATTCCCTGGCGGTCTGGGTTCTATCCCTGGTTGGGGAATTAAAATCACACAAGCTGCATAGCACGGCCAAAAAAAAAAAAAAAAAAAGCAAACGTCCCTTCTGCAGGTGGCATGACTTCTCAGGGTCCCCACAGGACCGCTCCATCTGGGCTTCCGCTCTGTGATAGTGGCCAGTCCCCAAACCCCAAGGCCCAGTTCAATTCCTTGGGCCAAATTCTTCCCTAAATAATGCTTCTTCCCTTGACCCTCATAGTCCTTTACATCTGAATCTCCTTTAAATAGTATTTTTACTATCAATTTTTAAATAGTAGTTTCAGCTTATTATACCTGAGAGTATAATAGCATCCTTTTAAAAATTTCTGAACTCACAAGATTTCAAGTCTCTCTACCTCTTTTCTAGTATCCTCTTAGCATAATAAGGAGAACAGGCTTTTACTGTATGTTATTGGTTAGGACAGGAGACAGCAGGGGAGAGAGGACCCTGAGTTTGGGTTGCAACTCTCCAACTTTTGAGACCTCTCAATAAGGCACTTAACTTTTCTAAGCTTCAGTTTCCTCATTGTAAAGGGGGACTGTTAGGGAGGTTGAAAGAGCTGCTCTGGACACTTGAAAGCGAATGTGATTTCTAGAGGCAGGAGAAGTTCCCCAAGAGAGTGAAAGAAAAGATTCACCTGCCCTGGATCCTGTCCCTCTTTGTTGGGTATACTTACTCTCCATCTGTGGTCTTTTTTTTTTTTTTAATATTCTTTTCCATTATGGTTTATCAGAGGATACTGAATACAATTCTCTGTTTTATACAGTAGGACCTTGTTGTTTATCCATTCTATATATATAAGTTTACATCTGCTAATCCCAACCTCCCAATCCATCCCTTCCCCAGACCCCTCCCCCTTGGCAACCACCAGTCTGTTCTCTACGTCGGTGAGTCTGTTTCCGTTTCACAGATAAGTTCATTTGTGTCATATTTTAGATTCCACATATAAGTGATATCATATGGAATTTGTCTTTCTCTTTCTGACTTACTTCTCTTAGTATGATAATCTCTAGTTGCATCCATGTTGCTGCAAATGGCATTATTTTGTTCTTTTTTATGGCTGAGTAGTATTCCATTGTATATATGTACCACATCTTCTTTACCCATTCATCTATTGATGGATATTTAGTTTGTTTCCATTTCTTTTTTTTTTTTTTTTGTGGTACGCGGGCCTCTCACTGCTGTGGCCTCTCCCGTTGCGGAGCACAGGATCCGGACGCGCAGGCTCAGTGGCCATGGCTCACGGGCCCAGCCACTCCGCGGCATGTGGGATCTTCCCGGACCGGGGCATGAACCCGTGTCCCCTGCATCGGCAGGCGGACTCTCAACCACTGCGCCACCAGGGAAGCCCTCCATTTCTTAGCTATTGTGAATAGTGCTGCTATGAACATAGAGGTGCATGTATCTTTCTGAATTATAGTTTTGTCTGGATATATGCCCAGGAGTGGGATGGCTGGATCACCTAGTAATTCTATTTTTAGTTCTGTCCCTGTTCTTAATCTCCATCTCCCAATCCTCCAAACTGCTTCCAAAGTTACCTTGATATCATAAATTTGATCAAGTCACTCACCCCCTTCTCAACAGTCTTCCAGGTCCTGCTGAATTATCAGTGTTCGAAGCACAGCTAAGGCTTCTGTGGTGGTGGCTACTTAATAATGACACTTGTCATTTGACCTTTGAATGACCTAATGATCCTTGAAGCTATTTGACCACATTTGTCAGGAAGCACACACTGCCCCTAAATGAATCTTACAAAGGTAACATGTTACTGATAACCTCAGATTAAACATCTCAATAGGAGTACACAAATGATCGTGTTATTATGATTTATGTTTACCTTATACATTTAGGAAAGAACAATGTTTATTTCTTCTTTCCTGATGAATTGACCAATCTTCCACTTAGGATGTCTGTACTAAATTAGTGCTTCTCAAGATATCTCTCCTCTGGAATTGGATTTTATTATTAAAACAGAGTAGACATTTTCCCTTTTTGCTTTTCAGTAACATTCGTAAAAAGTAATGCTGAGGAAGTACTTCTGAATCAAGGATTCTGTCTGCTGAGTTAAAAGATGGTGAAATAATAAGCAAAATATTCTATTATTTTTGTCATTTTCCAAATATATTTTCCTTATCTCACATCTCTCTCTCCTTCTGTGCCGTACTCCCCCATTCCTTCCTCAATGCTCACCACATTTTCCCCCTACATTCTGACGATGATGAGGAATAATGCCTTTTCAGGGTCATTGCTGCAGTCATGATTCACGTTTGGTCATCTGATAAGTGATGGCATTTAGTTAACCATTCAGCACGGTGTAAATATGCTCTTCATCTTGTGTAAATCCACACCAGGCTGTATGTACAATACTTGATCTTTTACTCACTTTTTGGCATTAGAAGATCAACAAAGCAGAAATGTGACTTCCCAAAACACGTGCTTCAAAATCAGAAATCATTAAGTAAGGTGTCTATTTAACAAAATATTAAGTTATAAGGAAAGATTTTAAAACACCCCCTCTTCTCTATTTTTGCTGATTTCACTAAGCAATTAAGGGTCAGATCTGGAGAAACACTGAGATTACCGGAGTACAAGTGGAAAGAGGAAAGTTAGCCTTAGGACGACCAATGGTTAGTGCATGAAGCTCAGCTGGGTAGAGGTTTTTGTTTGTTTGTTTGTTTTAATATATTTATTTATTTTACGCTGCATTGGGTCTTCATTGCTGCACGCGGGCTTTCTCCAGTTGTGGAGAGCAGGGGCTACTCTTTGTTGCGGTGCGCGCGCTTCTCATTGTGGTAGCTTCTCTTGGTGCGTGGGCTCTAGGCACAGGGGCTTCAGTAGCTGTGGCTCGAAGGCTCTAGAGCGCAGGCTCAGTAGTTGTGGCACACGGGCTTAGCTGCTCCGTGGCATGTGGGATCTTCCCAGGCCAGGGATTGAAACCGTGTCCCCTGCACTGGCAGGCAGATTCTTAACCACTGTGCCACCAGGGAAGTCCCTCGGTAGAGTTTTACATGTATAAATGAACCAGTGAGTATAAAAGTACTTATCAAACCACTTCTTTTTCCCCAATGAAGGTTTTACAAACAAAACTTGCAATATTTTGTGCACTCCTGATTCACAAATAGAGAAGACGATTACATAATTATCTGCACAGTTTTTAGAATTTCTAGCTGTTTAGATGGATAACTGGAAAAGAAACAATATCTCAGTAATTGGGGATTATACATTAAGGGAAGTTCTAATTCCCTCAGTGATGGTACAGTGTTCCCTTTAATCGGTTTCAATAGGTATGCTAACACATATAGTGATTTATTTAGTAGATATAGTATCTACTTTCTCGAATACTCAAGACGTGAAGATTATAGCAATATCCTTACAAATATTAACAAGACTACAATGTCACCCAAGCAACATGACTACTTGTTGAATTCCATATAGACATGCTTTCAGTGATGCATATACATGCCCTGAGTATAAAACAATTTATACTCATTCTAGAATTCCGATTTCTAATGTCCATTTGCATAGTGTTCTCTATATAGTTTCCCCTTTTTTCAACCTTTCTCTCATCTGATAGTATGCAAATGGAAATGAATTGAAAACACTTTCAGCAAAACTTGAACAAATTAGCACTGATATTCCTTCCCCTGCCCCCATGGGAAAACAGGTGGTGGTAGCTCTTACACTTTACGTTGAGTTTTAACTATTGTGTTTCTGCTTGGGTCAAAAAGCAAGATGTGGCCAGAAAACACACACCTCTCAAATATATTTGGCCCAGTTATAACAAGAGCTAATAACCAGTAACTTACATGTTAATGTATTATCCATAGACATATCTACAGAGGACACATTTTATTGAAATTAATAAACTGCTGTATACCGATCTATCAACTGCTGTTTGATCATAACCTTCCAGATATAAAAATTAAATAATTATTTATCATAATTTTTCTGTCTAGGTGTGGTGGTGTTTTCTTCTTAACGCATCTTTCTTAAGAACGGTTGGGTTTCTTGACTTCAGATATTAATGTCTTTTGATCAGCTCTGGAATATTCTCAGCCATTATCTTTTCAAGTAATGCATCTCTCTTCGTCTCCATATGGTCTTCTTCTGGACATCCAATTAGACTTATGTTGGACCTCCTCACTCTATTGTTTGTATTTTTAACCCTTATTTCATATTTTCCATCATTTTGTCTCTCAGTGCTGTATTATTAGGAATTTTAAAAGTCTATCACGCTAATGAGCCATTTAACAAGTCCACTGAGTTTTTTCTTTAGTTATTATATTTTTCATTCCTAGAAAATCTATTGTTCAAATGTTACAGGTCAATATTGTTGGAATCTATTTCCAAGAATCATTTTTCCAAGACACCTTCTTCTCCATTGGAGGTGTCTATTAAAATCTCCTGGGCCACAAGGGATGGACAGACACCATTACAGCAAATGATGGGTCTGGCTTTCAGTTATTCCTTTGCATTGAAGCTTTCTTGTTTTTTGTTTTTTGGCCTCTGAGAAATTCCTTTGTTTTCCTGTCAGATTAACCAGGCATTACAAAAGATATATATGGTATTTTTTAAAAATCCGGTGTCTTTAGCTTTGTTCTCCTGGGAGGGCATTCTCTGAACACCTGTTATGTACTATTTCCATTATTATTTGTTGTTGATTCTCCTAGTTACAGCTATTTAAAAATCTTTGTGAAATTAATAGATAGGGCGCAAATAGAACAGATTTGAGGTTTTCCTAGTGTATTATCTTTAAACATTCAAGATGTGTCTTCACTAATCTCGAAGAATGAAAATAGACGTTTCACCTTAAAAAAATTCACATTATGTTGTGCTAGAAATTGAAGTAGCAAATGAACCCTCACCTTCTGAGAAAGAAGTTAATAATCAAAAAACAGAAAACACTGCTCTCAGGGATATATGAAGAATAGCCAGCCAAATAGTAATAAGCCATATAAAATAATTCTGTGATATAAATATTAAATGGTAAATAAGAATGAAATGATGTTGAAAGTCTCTTAATGGCTCCCCATTGCTGAATCTTTCTTCTGAAAATGTAATAGGGGCACCCCCGTGATATGTAATAGGCTTTTGTGGATACCTAAAGCTATAAGTTAAACACAGTCGAAAACATTTTAATTCTATGGTAATTCAGTTAAATATGATGTTATATTAAATATAACATGGGGGAATTCCCTGGCGGTCCAGTTGTTACAACTTTGCCTTCCAATGCAGGGGGTGCAGGTTCGATCCCTGGTTGGGGAGCTAAGATCCCACATGCCTCGTGGCCAAAAAGCCAAAACATAAAACAGAAGCAATATTGTAACAAATTCAATAAAGACTTTAAAAATGGTCCACATCAAAAAAAAAAATCTTCAAAGAAAATATAGCATGGTCTAGAGTGCAGGCTTGCATAATTTTAAATATAAAACATTTCAAAGAAAATTCCTACTTGGGGTATTTGTTTGTATCCACAGATGGGGGCATGAATGCATCTGTTTTGTTGAGGAGATTGTTTAGAATACTCTGGCCTGGAGTTTTAAAAGAACGTTCTCAAGTTGGTGTACACGAGCCTTAAGATTTTGGTCCTACCCCTGTCCCTGTGTTGACCCTTGAATGTTGGGGTGCTCTGGAGTCCTGGGCCACCTTCTCTTCTCAGACATGGGCTACAGTCTCTTTTCTACATCCTCCATAGGTGATTTCATCCAGTCCCATGGCTTTAAATAATATTTATATATTGGTGATCCACTTTTCTGTATCAGCAGCCGCTGCCCTGCCCTGATCTCTAGATCCACGTTTCTAATTTCCTTTCTGGCATTGTCTCTTGAATACTGACTAGCCGGTCCACATTCATATCACAAACAGAACTTCTGACTTTCTCAGTTCCTTGCCTTGCTTCCCATTACTCTGTGACTTTGCCTTATTTACTGTTTATCACAGAACCCACTTTATGAAGTAAGCCCTGTGGAACCACAGCCTTCATCTATCATGGCCTTCGAGTTGGTTAGAGCGTAGAAGAACGCCTGACAAATAGTAGGGGCCCAATAATTGTTTACTGAAGGAATGGAAATATGAACATCTTTTTCTCTTCTGAAATCATTGCAAAGAGCCCTCTCCCTTCCTCCCTCTCTTTTTCCCCCAGTTCTGTTTTACTCTGTCAACACTGGTCTACTTTGCCATTTTATAAATGCAATGTGGTCTTTTATAATCCTTTCTTCCCTACCTGGTAAACTCCTATTACCTGGGGAAGTAGCCTGCTCTGCTTTTTCCATGCACTCATTTCAATGTTGTATATAAACCTATTCAGAGAATTCTATTTAGATCAGATAACCTGGATATCTCAATATGATCTTCCTCAAAGTCAATAACCATGTTCTAGGTTTTGTTTTGTTTGTTTTTAAATTTTCTAGTATTTAGCACAATGCCAGACATAGAGTAGATAGTCAGTGAGTTGTTTTTTTAGGTGAGTAAAGGGATTGTAGCAATTATATTATCAGAAAACAACCTAATTACCAAGATCAAGTATTAAAATACTGGCTCAAAAAAGTCTATCTATCTAACGTATATTCAAATGGAAAGTCTTAAGTTTATTAATTTCAAAGTAATGAACACATATAATATACCAGCGTATTATACATATTCATAATGCATATGATAAGCATATGCAGATATAAGCATAATATGATAAGCATGTCAAATATAAGGATAATATTCCATGGTCTGAATGAATACTTATGTTTAAAAAATTAATTTCCTTTAAAGTCTAACTTGTGTATTTGTAAAGATGAATTATCAAGAAGTACAAAATATAACAAAAATTCTATTCTTGACAGATAAGATTCAACTGAAATTTCTTCTATAAGAAAGATTCTTTACTTGTTTGTGGTTTTCTCTAGTTTATTTTGGCAATGTAAATGTACACTTTGGAAACATGGAAAATAAAATGAACCTGAACGCATTTGAGATTTTTTTCCTGTTGCAAAAAGGCAGGAAAAAAACACAGAGGTAGAGTTTTTGACTTAACTTAAGACCCTAGAGATGATTAACTCAAGAAGCCATAATAGTTAACCAGGTAAAGCAGCATCACCGAGAAGGCCTTTCTTCTGTGTAGGTTTTCAAATTCCCAGACAGTCATCCTACCCTGAGCTAAGATGTTTGGTATTATGTGATTATAGAAGAGATAAGTGCCTTGTAGGCAGACAGACAAGTAGATATTCATGGTAGTTTGCTTCTAAATGGCCACAATCAATGAAACTATTCTTAAGAATATATATGGCATATAATAATATACAGAGATGATTTATTAGCTTGGAAGAATTTTTATAACTATATCCCCAAATAGCAAGGTAACCACAAACTCATCTATATTAATTCTGATTTTTTTTCAAATGGCCAAATTCTGATTGCTTAAATAAACCCCATGGAATAGAAGGATTTTGAAGATAATCTGGCTCATTAGAACTGACAACTCAAAGTTAGAAGCAACATACACAACAGAGTAAAAATCTGAGTATAGGGAATGAAAATGAAAAAGTAGCTCAGGTAGTAAAATATTCTATTGAGGTTGGCAAATTTCTCATTTGTGATTGTATACAATCTCTTAAGCTTTTCATAGAAGAAAAACTTCACTGGGACACAGATCTAAATTTTGGAAGGTACTGAGTAATACAGATTTTAGAAAAAGACTTGTAAAAATAGTTTGTTACTTTAGGTTTCAACTCTAGCTAAAGGAGAGACAGAAAATCATTTTATGATTTTCTAACTTTATCAAGCTAAGAAATATATTTCTTTATCAGGTTCATTAGAGATAAGCAACCAAACATAAACATAATAAGAGATAGTGCTCACAAGTTTTCAGTATTAAATGAGCTCTGATTATAATTTAATTATATATATAATATCCAATAAAGAATTAGCCCAACCATTGCCCATTCGTTGCCCAGTAATCTTAAACTTGGAAAAAGCAAGTAACAGAGCACTAGGAGTGTAGGTTGCATAGCACAAGAGATGTTACATATCAGAGGTCAAAAGGAGTCCATGTCAAGGAAGCAAACATTTGAAGGGAAACTTCATGATGTTCTAGTAGTTTTTGCCTTTTCCATGTAGGCTAAAGGAAAGGGAAAAAAACACTGAGTTGGAAGACACTGGCTCAAAGAGTGCACCTTCAGTCTTGATCAAAAGAAGTAACTCTAGGCTCTTTCCATAGGTACCAAAAGAGAGAGATAAATTAGATGATTTTAAAGTTTTTATCCCACTCTAAAGTTCTGAGACTGCTAATTCTTTTGTTCCTCAGTGGCCTGTGCTTTTTTGGTACAGGGGCATTTCATTTTTGATCAGACTTGCGAGTTACTGACCCCTCTAGGATAAATTGACTATGTCAAAGTAACTAATAACACACAGATTTACTCAAAGAAAACCCCAGATTAATTTTAGGAGGTGGTCTCATACTCCTTTTCTGACATATTACATTTTAACAGCATCAAGTAAGCAAATGAAATATGGGAATACATGTTATATTTCTTCTCATCTTACTAGGTAGAAGAAGACAAACATAGATAAGATTAATCAAGGAAAGTAAGGCGAACTCTAGAAGAAACTGTTCATTTTCAATATTCACACAGTCATGGTGCATACTGTGTCTAGTTGAAGAAAAAATGCCATTAAGTGCTGGTAAACAGCATTAAGTATGTTTAGATTTTATTTGTAAAACAACTGTCCAAGGTAGGCCATGTGAGTTTCAATAATAGGTTGGAGAGAGACTTACTGAGCGATACAGATGTGTAATGCATGACTCTGGACTGAACGGTATGAATAAAGAGCCAAAAGTATGATTTCCATAACTGTGTGAGCATGTTACCACTGCCTTGTTTAAGACTTACTGTGTACTTGACCTCAACTCTCCTCTAAAGTGAGAGGTGTTGGTCACAAAGGCAACCAGATAAAGGACATACACGATCAGTACAAAACCACTGCTGCTTCTGGAAAGTACTAGGCAAAGTGCAGGCCCTACCAGTGGTTGATGACTGTTCACTGGTATTATCAGCTTGTTACACGTAAAAGCAGTCCATTGAGGACACCCTTTAGCAACACTGCCTACCTATAGACATGATTACCTTCCACATTACTTTCCTGTGCAAAAGTCTAATGTACAAGGGCTTAATGTCACTGTAGTCATCAGCAGTATCCAGAATGAATTTGAATCCCACTAGAGAGAAAACACACTTGTGCTCCAGTTATTAATCTTTTTGACTTACAGAGGTGGACAATACTGGACACCAGGTATCCAGAGACAGTCGATATGTGCTTTGGCAAATAAGATGCACGTGGGGTTACCCCATGTGCATATAAAAGAGCGTAAGGCATGCAATCAGGGGCTGATCATGGAGATTTCCTGGTGGGAGTACATGTGTGGTATCTGTGAAAAAATACAGTTCCACAGCAACTGAAGGTAAACAGAGACCCCATTGTGCTTGACTTAGAGTATTCATGCAGCACATGTGCTCTTGAAAGCTCTGGACACACATTAACTAAGTCATTACTCCTCACCATGACTTCACCGATAAACCACATATTATTATTCTTTAATGGTTGATGAAACTCAGTCAGGAGAGATAATTGCCTTGCTCAAGGCCACGTAGGTAGCCTGTGTTAGAAAAGAATTAGACTTGAGTGATTTTTGGCCTACAGGTTTGTACTTGGACCACCAGGTCACACGAGATGGAAGAGCTTTTCTAGGATTGTACACAGAGTATTTGTGTTTCTGTGTGTGTGCGCGCACACCCATACACACTCAAGTCTGTAGGCAAGAGTGTACATGTTGGGATTGCAAGGTCCTATATTCAATGCATCCTTTCATGCCTCAATATTCGAAAAACATTTACAGTATTGTGATATATTTATTAACTCTGAAATTTGTTCTCTTCCCTCTTCATTTCTTCATTTTGTCTGAGAAACAGCAACCCTGGGCAACAAATCAAAAGGCTGAAAACAGAAGAGCATATTCTGAACTACAAAATGTCACCAGACAGTTATTTTCATGGACCAGTCCATCCAATCTCAAGGTTTTGGTTAATTTTTAATAACTTCTTTGATGAAAGAATTGTTTTTCTGTCTAGAAAGGTGCTTTAGCATAGTGGCGAAGTGTGTAGGTTCATGAGTCAAAAGCGCTAGAAGCAGAATTCTGGTTCTACCTTTTTCTGTCTACCTTACGATCTTGGGAAAATAACTGAAACTCTTTGTCTCAGTTTTATCATCCGCAAACTAGGGATGTCAGAGGATTGTTTTAAAGATTATATGAGATAATATATTGGTAATGTGCTTAGAACTGTGCTGGCCACATAGGATGACCTCGATAAAGGTTGAAGTCTGTCATCCTCATCATCATTACAAATGTACAGGAGACAGAAGATATGTTTTCAAACCAAGATAGTTGTCAGTGCTTCTGCCACTTCTGAAAAAATGCTTTCCTTTATTTAGAAGAGTTAAGAGGCTACATAAATGAATAAAATCAGGACAAGACAATTTGAGGGAATATACCTAAACAGAATTCAGGGGAGTACAGAAAACTTGGGAAGAAATGTCACATTCTCAGATGTTGACTCGTACCCTGATTCTGAATAAAATTGTTGGTACATCTCAACATACACTTCAACATTCATCTTCCACGTGGACAGTTTTCAACATGACAAAAGTTCTTCATGGTGAAAATTAGATATTCATGCTGTTGTCCTCAAGTTTGTTGATTGCCAAGCTTTTCTGTTCTAGGGGTCAATATGGACTATTGGCTCAGAATGAAAAGCACACCAACATCACAGTGATGCGGTTACTCACATCATTAAGCTTGGATGAACTGTACCTTCAAGCTGGAACAGACAAAGATAACTACACCAGGTAAATAAAGCACACAGATCTACTGCTTACATATAGAAAATAACCCCCATGTATTTAGGTCTCAAAATAATCGAAGAAAAGCTTCTTAGAAATTAAAAATATCATGATGATCAAACTTAGAAGAGCTAAAAGGTAAGGTCGAAAAAAATCTAGAAAACATAAAAAGACAGAGATAAAAAATATAAGGGAGGGGCTTCCCTGGTGGCGCAGTGGTTGAGAGTCCGCCTGCCGATGCAGGGGACACGGGTTCGTGCCCCGGTCCAGGAAGATCCCACATGCCGCGGAGCGGCTGGGCCCATGAGCCATGGCCGCTGAGCCTGCACGTCTGGAGCCTATGCTCCACAACGGGAGAGGCCACAACAGTGAGAGGCCCGCGTACCACACAAAAAATATATATATAAGGGAAAGATAAGTATGAGAAAATTGATACAGTAGAGTTAACAGCCAACTGATAGGAGATCCATAAAGAGAAAATTAGAGCAAATACAGAGGAAGACATTATCAAAGTAATAATAAAAAAGAATTCCCAGAACTGAAGACTATTACTCTTTAAATTGAAAGGGCTCATCAAATATCCAGTAAAAGTGAACGGGAAGAACCCCACACTTTTAAATACTTCAGAGAAGTTTCAGAACATCAAGGATAAAGAGGATGTCCTCAAAGCTTCAAGAGAGAGAGAAAAAAATCACCTACAAAGGAATGTGTGAACGACATGGGACTTCTCGTCAACACTTCTTGATCCTGAAAGGTTATGGAGAAAAGCCTTTAATATTATGAGGGAAAAATTATTTTGGGTCTAAAATTCTATGCCTATCCCAACTTCTGCTGAAGAGGGAAAAGAGAGTAAGGATACTTTTTGGACATGTAAAAACTTGGAAAGTTTACATCCCATTTAGCTCATTTCAGGAATGTGCTCCAGAAGAGAGACCTGTCCAGGGGTTCTGGAAATCAGGCAGGAAAAAGTAGGGCAGAAGGACTGAGGGATACAGAGAGAAGTATCTGAAAATGAGTTTTATAAACAGGATCAGATCCATTTGTCCTTTTTGGGAGAATCGGAAATGCTGAGGAGAGAAGACTAAAAAGAGTTTTCAGGCTCTAAGAGAAAATGACAGCACACTTTTTGGCTTAGCAATGAAAATATTTATGAACTCTTATTCCTTATACACTTTATTGATTTTCAACTTTTACAATTAGCCTATAGATAAACCATGAATTATGATAATGAAAAAATAACTGTTATCAACCTTTTTAATAAGAAAACCAACGTACAGAAGAAAATTTAAGAGGTAGAGAGGAGGGCAGAGAAAAGAAGGGAAAGCTCACTGCACTAATTTAAGGAATAAACTAAATGAGAGGCTAACTTTTTTTTTTTTTTTTTAAGTTAAAAAGGTACCAGAATACACATACATTACCAAACAAATTCCACAAGGGAAAAAAGGAAGTCAGGTCCATGAGAATTTACATAAGGAGACTAAACTAAACCTTGTGGATCACATGAAATAAACATTCTAAAGAACGAACACTAAGATCCTATCGCCATGGGTAAGAACGCATACCAACAACACAATCTAAGATAGCATGACTGTTATTTGGATTTCTTGATCTTATGATAACCACTTTAAGTAAAAGCCTAATACAACATGACTAGCCTATAAAGAGAGCCTTAGCCCTGTTCTCCAACAATTAAAGGTTTCTATTGGTTCTGTATGATATGACGTGTGGCCATGAAAAAAGGATTCTGATGAAAAAGAAAAACAAATATACATTCTGATGAGTATTGTCGTTTCAAATAATCCAGTCCTGCTGCCATTTTCAAAATTCTTGAAGTTTTCCTTTTGGACAGCCTGGATCCTCCTCTCAGGGAGACTCAAAGGAAATACCACCATATTACTTTTTAATCTGCCCCCAGTTTATTTTTTACAAGAACGTGCATTATCTATATGGACCTTGTACCTTGATAATCATTCTTGGTTTCAAATAACTTTTAACTAACCCCCAAACTAAATTAGTTATTAAAGAAAAACTATTTTCATGCACTAAGTCCATTCAAACCCCATAGGTTGCTGAAAGAAGGTCAGTATTTTGAGTAATCTTCGGGATAAGCATTTAGCCTTAGATTGTTTGTTTAAAAAACTCCCTCCCCAGTATACCCGACACAGACACAGATATATATATATATATATATATATATATATATATATATATATATATACACCATATAAATGTTTGGACACTCTTCAGATTGAGGTGATTGACATTCCATTTTAGAAGAACTTTTCAGACTATTATAACATCAAAGAGAACTTTCCTTTTAGATAGCTGAAATTCAGCCTATTAAGCATTTTCAAGTCCTTCAGTGCTCACTGTATGTGTCTTTTATAAAGCATTTTGGTTAACGAAATAGTTTTTGTATAAACATTTCATTGATCACAGGGGATAAACCAATAATAAGCCACATTAAGGGAAAAATTTTTAATTTCCAGACAGAAATTTGCATCCTTAAAATAGCACCTGGCACAAAAAGGTGTAACTGTGTATTCATTGGTAACAGTTTTTAATAGAGAAGAGGTCAGGATTAAAATTATACAATGAACTTATTTTTTTCTAGAAAATAAAAACTTCTATTTATAAGAATGAGTATATTAAAACAATTTTTCATTTTAGTATAAAATCACAGGGCTAAAACTATTACATTTTTGATAGAAAGTTCAAAATGTATTAAAATAACTATTATAAATGTTGTTTAGTGATTGAATATGTGGCTCTTGGTATAATAAAGGAAATTATGGTATTTTAAGCTATGATTTCATTGCCCTCTGTGATTATATACACAAAAACAATAGATGGCTTTATTTGGTTGCTCCATTTCTCAATTCCATGTCAAAAACTCAACAATATTCTTGTTCAGTGAAACATTCTAATAATCACCTGAGAAGACTCATTTAAATGCTTCAGGTAACAACGTTAGCAGAGATTTTTGTCATGCTTGGCCAGGAACCATATCGTTAGATTATCATTTCAGATACAAATTCATTTTTCAAAGAGACTGCAAAAAACTAAGCATGCAAAAATTCTTTTGCTAGTTAATGATGTGTTTTTAGAACATATTATTTCTTTTTTTGTTTCTTTTCATATAGATAAGCAATAAAAAAAGAAACTTAATATGTGTTATTAACTGGATTAACAACTTAATATGTGTACATAACTGGATTAAGAAAGACTGTGAAACACAACCAAGAGTAACATCTCTCATTCTTGAAGAGAAGGGAAAGCAATCAGTTTCTCTTTGATCATTCCTTAATTCACGAAAGAAAGTTCTAATACCTCCGTCTTCCTAATTATTGGTTATTTTAGCAAGGCACTCTAGGATTTTAGAAGATGTCACGCTCACATGGATAAGTTTTTGAAACCATAAAGAGTCTTATTCAAGTTACGTGGCAGTATTATTAAGAAAGAAGTTTCTAAGCCTAAACTGACAAAAGCAGCTGATTTAAAACATTACCTTTGTGTGGTGAAGTCTTCCGCTGGGCAGGAGTGGCTGTCGTTTGCACCTGCTGCTGTTTGACCAAATTTCCTTCTCTTCCAGTTTTCAAAATCTTCTCCCCTAAGCTGTTTTTTTTCTGTTTGCTGTTTAAATCATCCCTTCTAGATGTTGGCAGCTTAGAAGCTGCATTAGCAAAGAAAGGTCTAGCCAAGCGAGAGGGTTTGGACATTTTAAACAGCAGAAGAAAAAAAAAACCCAAACAACAATAAAAAGAACCAACCCCAGAATGCTACCTGCTGGGGCAGCAGCTTCTAAAAAATCCTTTGAGCTTCACTTTTCAGCTGCCACAGTTAACAGTATAAAGTGCTGCTGGAGAGAGAGTGCTGGGCTTGCCACTTGGATTTCTTTTAAACAAAAAGCCATCATACAGTCACACAGCCCATTTACTTGACCTGTGGAATGTACATGTGTGTTTCGAAGATGCCGGTGACAGTTTTGCAATGGTACATGCTCCAACTCAGAATGAATGGCAGATGCTGGAAGCGGGAATGTAAAATAGACACACACACACACACACACACACACACAAACACACACACACACACACACAACTTCCTAGCACGCACAGACTGGATGACACCGGACAGCTCAAAAGTGGAAAAAGAATGTAAATATCACCCCACCCACTCAGGTACAATATATGAAAATAAGCCAGATGTGCAGGGTTTTTTCTTTTTTTTTTTCACATCTTTATTGGAGTATAATTGCTTTACAATGGTGTGTTAGTGTCTGCTTTATAACAAAATGAATCAGCTATACGCATACGTATATCCCCATAGATATGCAGTTTATATTACGATGAAGTGCATACCACATTCAGTTTCCAGGCATCAGTGCAAGCAAATATTTCCTTACTTTAGCACATTTCTATATTATATTCCAAGGGCTGACCACATGATGAATGCCCACCTACAAATTACTTCTGCTGTTTACAGAACTCGTGTAGAACCGTGGAATAGAGAGAAAACAGAAGAATGTAATTTCCATACCTGTTTGGGCTGCCGTGGGATACCTACTAATTCATGATAAGGGGAGTTGTGTGTCAGTGAGATGTGGTGTGGTGTGTGTGTGTGTATGTGTGAGGTGGGGGGGCATCTGAGAAAAAGATATAAATTATTTCACCTTTTAAAGAGTTTAGACTTCATTCTAATGAACAAATGAATACTTGTAATTACCATGTTTTCTGAAAGACCAATAGTAGTGATATTAAAACAAAGTGTGTTCAAGGGGTCATATTTTCTGAGGCTGAAGACATTCCTTCCACCAACTGAACACACAGCCTGTATCGGGGGCACACAACCCTTTCCCCACTAAGGGCAACCATTTTCCTCTTAGTTTCCCATGTCAGCGATTTTTATGACTGGGGTTAAGCTGTTTCGAACCTCAATTATTCTGTCTTCCCTTAGGGAGAGTCTACACAAACTCTCTATGAACCATAAAAAGCTTCTGGGAATATGTGACCACACTACGTCACTCCCAGTGTAAACACCATGCTATTCCCCGTTTATAGTTGATTAATGCTCAGCTACTTAGCACTTTTCAGAGGCAGAATTATGAGCTGGAAAGAGTATAAATTTTGGAATCAATTGGACCTAAAGTTACCTCTAAATTCTAAATGTGGGCCTGGCCCTGGGCAAGTTTTTTTTTTTTTCCATCAATAAAATTGTGTGACAGTAATTTAACCAAAGTGACAAATCTGCACCTTGTCTGTCTGGCACATGATAGCACCCAATAAACCTGAATTTCCTTGTTGTGTCCTTCTAAAAGTTTACAGTTTTAATGATTCCCAACAGGTCTAGTACAGCCTTATAAAATATGACAGCTACAAAATCAAATCCTTGACCCAGACCAGAGAGACCACTGTAAGGTTACATTCCTGATATCCAACCCATAGATCTGGGAGAAAGCAATGTGAGAGAAGACCCTTGATAACATAAGAAATGCGTCCTGCCAACAAAATGAACTACTCACTACATTTGCAAATACTGTGCTATCATAAAATCCAACTCTTTAAATACCAGAAAATATAACTACCAAATTTAAGTAACCCCTTTACTCTTTATAATTCTGTCCAAATAGGATAGTTCCATGCTCTAATTTATCCACATTACCTTTTACTTCTGCCTGAGAACCATTGCTTTCTTAGGCCTCTGTGGGTTTCTTCATTTACTTCATCAGCACTAGCAGTCAGCTTTTTTTTCAAGAACAGATTTCACAAAGAAACTGACTCTGACCACATCATAGACAGTCAAGTGGAGAACATCAGAGTTGAGACATAGGATCTGGCAGTCAGAAAAGTTCACTCACCAGCCAAGTGACCGCTCTTGAGGCCAGGTTCACATTTTAAATCATGCCTCAGAACCATGACCAACAACGACATATCTTGGACCCTGAGGTGTGCAAAGCACGTGGCTGCTGAAGACCTACGGTGCATGGCAGTGACTGTAGCCTGGGCAGCTGGTTGGAAGGATAAGGGCAAGGAAAGAAGCCTAATGTCATCCTAACACCATTGGAAGCAGGTGGTTTACCTGTGTGACGTGGATAGAAGCATTTCTGAGGAATGGAATTACGTACGGCTCATTACAGGGCACTTTCACTCTCTGGGAGAGCCCGGTATAATTAGACACATTTTATGAAGGAGAGAGAAAACACAAGGTCGACTATGGAGCAGGCTACCTGTACAGGTGGGGATTGCATTAGTCCGGTTCTCCTGAGAAACAGAACCAATAGGACCCATCTATCTATCTATCTATCTATCTATCTATCTATCTATCCTTTAAACATATTACACATACACACGTATGTACGTACATGTGTGTGTATATATATATAAAATATACATCCTATTTATATATATATTTAGATCTATCCATCTATCCTGTTAAACATATATACACACACATATATATGTATGTATATCTGTATATACATAACACACATCCTATTTATATGTATATTTGTATCTAACTATCCTGTTAAACATATACACACACATATGTATGTATGTGTATATGTATATAAAACATACATCCTATTTATATATATATTTATATCTATCCTGTTAAATATACACACACATATATGTATGAATATGTGTATATATATATA
>RJWK010036260.1:0-21804 GCA_004363435.1 Platanista minor | reverse complement strand
GTACGCGGGCCTCTCACTGTTGTGGCCTCTCCCGTTGCGGACGGAGCACAGGCTCCGGAAGCACAGGCTCCGGAAGCACAGGCTCAGCGGCCGTGGCTCAGCGGCCATGGCTCACGGGCCTAGCCACTCGGCGTCATGTGGGATCTTCCCGGACCGGGGCACGAACCCGTGTCCCCTGCATCAGCAGGTGGACTCTCAACCACTGTGCCACCAGGGAAGCCCCACCTCAGAGTCTTGAAGGGAAATTGTGACCCTTCCGTCCAGGGCAGGTGAAGTTGGAGGAACTGGCTTGGAGGATTTGATTCAGAAGCAAATGGCTTTGTAATTTTGATGTGGCTGTTCTAGGCCTGACTGGGGGCCCCCAAATCCTCCTTCATGGTTTGTTATGAATCTCGGGGAGGGACTCACACTGCCTTGGTCACAGTTCTCAGCTGTGAAGACCACACATATTTCCTGAGATATATTTTTTAGAATCATGCTTTATAATTTTCACATTTCACATGTTGTCTCATTTCAACCAGTACTCCTGAGGGTTAGAGCCAAGAGCTCATACAAACCAACCCTCTTATTTTGCAAATGAGGGAAATTGTTCAGAGCCACTCAGAAAGACAAGGCACAGGCAGGCCTGGAGGCCAAGTCTCCTACGCCCAGGATTGGATTATTTCCCCTCTAAGATGCTAGTTAGTTGCAGACTAAAAGACCAGGTTTTCACCTATTGCTTCCACACAAAATCCTTTCCCAGTAAAGTATTCTGATTCAAGAGTAAGAAGCTTTGAGGAAAGATTCTTGATATTCAGGTAGCTTTGAGGAGAGACTAGGAGTCGCTTCTCAGTATATCCCCTAGAACTGCTGAGTGTGCAAGGACTACACTAGCTACAAGCCTAGAGACGTATGCTCTGCTGCCAGGGTTGCTAAGTGGCAGAGAAATCCTGGGTGTCTGTTTCCAGGAACTCTTCAGTCTGCTGAGGACTTTCTTCAAGCAACACTGAGTGTCCTTTCACCACCCTGTTGGCCGGTAAAGCTCCCTATCTCTGGAGGTGATAGCCTCCCCCCCAGTCCCCCCCTCCCGCCCCCCCACCGCCGCCAGCAGACCAGCCTGCCTGTGAGTTGTACCTAGGACTTGACTCCGCCCCGTGATGAGTGTACAGAATCTCTCCAGATGCAAAATAGGATGGAGGTCCCTATAGCCCCCCTCCCCTCACACACCGGCAGCCTCAGAGATGTTGGACGTTTTACTGGAGGATGTCTGTGACGCCATACGAACTGCTCGGAGAAAAGCCATCACCAGCTTCATTGCGTGGCAGTGCCTGCCCAGTTGGGCAGGAGGTGGCAAGACTTATACCCACCTGAGCTTCAGAGGGTGGGATCATTTTAGATGACCCTGAGCTTGTCCCTCTGACTTCGGTACAGCCTCTTTTTTATCCTGCATTGGCCTCTACCGTCCCCACCCCCGCCCCCTTGAGCCAAATGCTGGTTTCAAGCTTTCCCAGGTTGGTGGATGAACTAACGTTTCAAGCCATCACATGGAAACGCAGCTTGGCAGCCAACTATTCAGTTTCAGCGGTGTCACCTTTTGACCATTCAGCAGTGTTTGTGCAAGTGTTTGAATATTTTATTGCATTTTGACCTTATGATTTTATAAGACTGAGTGGAAAATGGAAAAATGAAGTGCCGATGCTAGTGATAAGAAGGGCAGGTCTCATAAACCTAATATAATTGAGACAAAGATGGAAATCATTAGGCAGGCCAAACATTGGGAATATTTAGCCTCAATCAACTGCTCGCTGGATGTAAGCCAGTCAACTGTGTGTTCAATCAGGAAGGAAAAGAATAAAACTAGAGAGTATATATGAAATTCTGAACATACACTGTCAAAGAGTCTATCTGAAGCTCGGATGTGATCAGGGATTTACCATATTTCTTGAATTCTAAAGCTGCAGATTTCATAGCTGGGGTGAGACTAGAAATCCAGAAAATATTAACTTAATATTATATTAATATTAATTAAACTGACAATATTTAACTTCCTGGGAAGAGAACCTTCCCTTAGAACGTGCAAGTCGGCTGCTTGCCTCTTTCGTGTCAGGCCAGTGGATTTTCAGGAAAGCATTAGGTATGAAAGGAGAGGGTGACCTATAGACATGGTCACCATAGGGGTCACCCCAATGCCAAAGTTGAGAACAAGGCCTTGCATTAATGTGCCAGAAGGGATGGAACTCAACAGAGGCCCTCATGCTAGGAGATTTTCGCAGCCCGCATGTGCCCGGCTGTCAGAAGATCATGAGAGTCAAAAGCAAAGAATGTGAGGCTGGCCTCTTCTTTGGGCACGGGCTCCTTTCACAGCCATTGTCCCAGCTGTCCCTGGGGTGAGGGCAGGGGCATGCTCCCCCTCTCAGCAGTTGCCCAGCCCGTGCCCTCTGCGTGGATTAGCTGTCCTTCCTCTTGGGCTGCCTGCTGACTCCCGGCTCTTCCTTGAAAACTCAGCTCATGCTTCTGCCCTCCCATGCACACTCTGTGTCCACCCTCCACTGTTGCTCTTTCCACACCGTCACCGGCTTGCCTGGGAGAGCTCTGAGAGCAAGGAGACCCTCATAGCTTCAGCATCTAGGCTCAGCAGCCCTCAGGAAGTGTCTGCTAAGTGATGGAGGAACTGAAGGACCAGTAGACCCTCAGGAAGACCAGACTGTTCATGAGTGCTTGCAGGGGCGACCTAGCACATCCATTTGAACATGGGTGCTCGCAGGGGCGACCTAGCACATCCATTTGAACATGGGTGCTCGCAGGGACGACCTAGCACATCGTTTGAACTCCTCACACTCTTAAAAAAAGAAAAAAAACAACCTTTCTTCCTCCTCCAGACGGCAAACACTTTGTCTCTAAATTCCTCTCCTTTTGCCCCAAGTTGCCCTCAACTGTGGGCCTTCCTGCGTACACTGGTGTCTTCAGTCTCAGCCCTGTAACGCTTCCCCTCACCACCCCCCCACCATGGTTCTTTACGAATACTTTTATTAAGTAAATCCACTCACTTTTCTTCCAACCATAGGATCCTTGCTGAATTCTTACCACTTTCCTTAGGCAAAAACAACCCAGAAATGCTGTCTGATACAAAGCATTTCCCAGCGAGGGCGGCCAAGTGAGTGCAAGAACCTCTCAGCTGTCTGGGACTGTGATGTGATGTCTGAACAGCCTCTTTAGAAACACTCCAGCCTTTTCCAGCGATGCCATCCAGATGGGGACGCACCATGTCAACCCCTCATGGTTGTCACGGGTCCTGGGGAGAGATGGGGGAGCACCCAATCAGGGAACTTAGCTGACTGGGCCTCGGTTGGCCTCACTGGGTCAGCCATGAATGAAAAGGGGGTCTGAGCTCCGGTTTGTACCTCTCCACCCACTGACTCTTTCTTGGCCTAACACACCTCGCCCGGCTGCCCTTGGCTGTGATGGTGGGAAGCAACTGTGTGAAAAGCCTGAGCAGCAGTGGGGGCAGCTCAGAGAAGCCCATCACTGGCCCACCTCCCACCCCACGCAGCATGGTGCCCAGTGGGCCGCCTTGGCCAGCTGGCTAAGTTGCTCTCAGCACTGGTCAGTCCCACTGACTCTTCAAGTCCTCTGGAGTGCAAGCTCTCTGGGGTGGAGCCCAGAGTCCACTTGATAGAAAGCTGATTCTTTTCCTGTGGGGCAAACAGCTCTGATCAAGACAAGTCGGTCAGGGGGCGACTTGGCGGAGCTACAGTGCCAGGGCTCGGATGCATCCTTTCTGTGTGATTTCCCAAAGTCAGGCAGGAAAGCATGCCTCCCCCCGCCAGCGCCTGGCTCCCCGCACCAGCATTTGCACCCTCCCAACGCTATATAAAAGGGGCCAGTCGCTGGCCCCCAGTGAGGACAAGGCTGTGATTCAGCCAGGCTACTGTGACATCCCAGCCTTGAGAGTGCAGCTGGGGCAGTTTATGAACAGCGCTGGGTCCCAGGGGGAAGTCGGCCCTGTCCTCTAGCCCACAAGCGTCTATTGTTCAATTTCTTGTTTTTCTCCAAATGTTGAGATGTGCTCAGAGCACAGAAAAGCCCCAAACCAAGGCCATCAGCCAGGGCCAGCTTGAGGCTGGAACTCTGTGGGCCTCCTCTCCCCCCCCCGACAGTTGTTCCCACCTCTCCCTAAGACGTGACCCTGCTGGGGCTGGGGCAGACGAGGTGGCCTCTTCTCAGCCAGGGCTCTTTGGACCACAGTGGGCTTGGGCTGTTCCACTGAGCAAGGTGTGAGGCCACAGCCCAGGCTCACTTGGTTGGCAGCCAGGCACAACTGCCCCTGTTACCTCAGGCGGGCCACGATGTGGACGGGAGAGTCTCTTCCAATTGCTTGTCGCTGACCACAGCAGTGTGACAACAACAATCGTGTGCTGGGTCTTGTCTGCATCAACAACTCGGGCTCCAAAGGTCAGCCTCTTGGGTTTGACTCCTGGCTGCAGCTCTTACTAGCTGTGCAATCTTGGGCAAGTGACCTAGCCTCTCGGAGCCTCAGTTTCCTCCTTGGTAAAATGACACCTCCCTCATAGAGCTATTGTGGCTTTAACGTGACAATCAACGGAGACACCAGCACAGCCCTCCGTAAATACTGGTTAAGCTTTGCATTATTCTTATTCTTGTCTGTGACCACTATCACACCATCCTGAAGCCACCCCCTCTGCTTCAAGCACCCACTTTTGTCCCTACACTGAATGCCTTTGACAATCTCCAGTTGGGAGTCAGAGAACAGCTGTGCGAGACCGGAGTGCCAGAGGAATGAAGAATGAGGTGCCTCGTGACGTAGGAGAGGACAGAACGTGCTCAAAAGCCCGTCGCCTCTGCCTCCGCCTCCCCTCAGCCCCGGATCCCTTTCTCGGGGCTCATATTACCTGCCCTCCCCACCACAGACGGTTCTCAGCCCTGCCGCATGGCCTGGGTTCCAGCAGGCCCACCAAAAGCCCCACCCCTGCCAGAAAAGCCCCACTCTCCTGTGTGCCTACCTTAGCAGCCACCAACAGCCAGGTGGGGTGGGGTCGGGCGGGGTGGGGGGGCGGCGGGTGTGCACAGGGGTGGAGTCGCTGGAAATGTTGCCAAATCAAGAGAGTGCGGTGATCCAGATCCCAAACTCCGGACTCCACAGGCCTGGGGTGCTGAGTGCAGTTTAGAGATTGGGGGTCCATTTACAGCAGCCCGAAGGGCTTTGTTGTGAAGCGGGGTGGACAAGAGTCGGGGAGGGGGGCAGCCCAGGGAAGGCAAGAGAGGGTTCTGAGTGCGACTCCTCCCTGCCTGGGGTCAGTTAGTTCCCATTCCCACTGGGGGCTTTGGGGCTTCTGCCTGCTCAAAACAGAACCAAGACGATCCCCCCTTTGGATTCATTAATCCTTTCAAGAATAAGGCCCTGGGAGCCTCCTGACAGGGCCATATGGTTTCCTTATCTTCCTTATCTCCCAGCACTCACCTTCCATTCGGAATGTTTATCCCAAGATAAAGATCAGATTCCACTTAGGATGATTGAATGGGGGCCTCCTCCGGGTATTTCCCCCACAATTTCAAATGAATGGACGGTCCAATCCAATAATAAATGAGCCAGACCAGGCTCTGATAATGGATAGGGCTCTCCCCACACTCTCAGCCCCCCTCCATATAACCCCAGCCTCCTCTCCCCCGCTTCCACCTGGGCAGCTCCACTTTTACCTGCTTTGTATAGTCGAGTTCTGCATAAGATTTTCATTGGACAAAGTCTAACTGCCTTAAATGATGCTTTAAAACCAGAGATCTGATACTTGACCAGGGCTTTTCAATAGAAATGTCATGCAAGCCACAAATGCAAGCCCACATGAAAAAGGTAAAAATGAACAGGTAAAATTAATTTTGAGTACGTTTCATTTATAATTATGATTAATCACATAATAGTTATTTACTATAGGTAATGTAATAATACATTCTACTGAGCCCCCAAATATCCCTTCAACATGTAATCAATATAAAAATGATTTGTGAGGTATTTCACATTCATTTTTTTTATACTTAGTCTTCAAAATTTGGTGTGTGTTTTACGGTTACAGCATGTGTCGATTCAGACTAGTTACATTCAAAGTGTGCTCTGTAGGCCCTGTGGCTAGTGTCTATTGTGTTGGTCTGGGAGGATCTAGATAGATTACACTAAGAAAGCCAGGGCCAGGACAGACCGTTATGGGCAGCATGACCATCACCCTTGAGCTGGCTGCCAGCGAGAGGCTCTGGGGGAAGGTGGGCAATCCACAAGTTTGTTCCCAGTCAAAACCAAGACCCAGACTCCATCTTCCTACCCCACTAGCCTTTCCCCTCCCAGGAAGGAAAACACGCACATTCAAAACAATTATTTTAAGTGATAGCAATTTTTTTTTTTTTTTTTGGCTGCATTGGGTCTTCGTTGCTGCACGTGGGCTTTCTCTAGTTGCGGCGCATGGGCTTCTCATTGCGGTGGCTTCTCTTGTTGCGGAGCACAGGCTTCAGGCACGCAGGCTTCAGTAGTTGTGGCTCGTGGGCTCTAGAGTGCAGGCTCAGCAGCTGTGGTGCACAAGCTCAGTTATTCTGCAGCGTATGGGATCCTCCCGGAGCAGGGCTCGAACCCGTGTCCCCTAGCGTTGGCAGGCAGATTCTCAACCACTATGCCACCAGGTAAGGCCCTAAGTGGTAGCAATTTTTATTGCTGCGTATTTATTGTTAGTCATTTCAGCTGCTGATGATAAACTTCTTCACTGAAACCTCTATCACTAAGATACTTTTCCTCTGGGCTGTTTTCAAGGTGAAGATGGTGTTGATTGGCACCAAACATCCATGCCAATGGATGGATGAGCTCCACTGTACTCTGTCAGAAGAGGGGGGAGTCCTGGCTGGAGTAGACAGCCAGATTGGGGTCACCAACGCCAATAGATGCACCCTGATTCTAGGAAGGAGGAGACACAATTCAGACATTGACAGGACACTCGGGCAGAGCTGCTACTAGTCATTCAGACACCATATTTAAATGACCAGTTTTGTTCTGAACAGGGAACCAGAGAGGACCGGGTCTGTGTTCAGTGATTCCTGTGCACGTGCGTGGTTCCTTCTGCCCATGGTGAGTCTCTAATGAGTTAATAATGTGACAGGTCTCCTGCAGCAGCTGAGTTATATCCAGTGCCTCCCCTGCTCTTAAAATCAAGGTAAACATGATGCAAATAGAAGGATGGGAGGGGAAGCCTCTGGCAAAGCAGGAGGATGTTAAAGCCGTGAGCCTCACATGGAGAAAAGGTGGAGAGAAGGTTCCAGGCCTCCTGGGGAGGCCTTCCCGACCACCCTGTGTAAGAGTTGCTCTCTGGCCCCCTCTCTCTGCTTCATTTTTCTTCATAGTCCTTCTAATTCTCAACACGCTATTACATTTTTCTTTGTTGACTGTCCTCATGTTGGTTCTTGCTGCACTCCAGTGCCTAGGAGAATGCCTGTCACTCTCAGTAAACTTTTGTTGACTGAATGAATAGTGCTGGGAGGTGGTGCAGGCCCCCAAAGAGCTGTGGTCTCAGGCATAGCAAGAGGAGGAGAGCGAGCCCTTTGGAAAGGCAGAGAGGGGTGGGGTGGGTGCAGGGAGGGATGTGAAGACGCAGAGAGAGATGGTGGTCTGTGTGTGTGATTCCCCTAGTAATGGGAGACAGAGAAGAATTTGAGAAAGTGGAAGAATGTGATTGCAGCACAAAGCAGTGAGATTATTTTGTCAGCAACATTTGGATCCCATTGGTGATGAGAGACATATGGGCCCGGCAAGGAGACAATTGTGGTAGTCAAGACAGGATGTGAATAAGACATAAAGAAGTGTTTCATCGGCGGGGGTGGAAAAGAACCAGGGCTGCGGTAGCCAAGTCAAGGAGTAGGAAGGGTCGGCTGCAACGTTCCCATGGGCTGCATCTCATCCACCCGCAGTGTCCTGCACACACGCACAGACGCAGACACACACGTGCACACCTGCACACACGCCCACACGCACGCCAGCACCCACTAGGCTGCCCAGGAGGACCATTCATTCAGAGGCCTCCATCACACACATTCTAGCACAACCCGCTTTCTGCTTCAATCTTTGGTGTTTGTCTTCTGTTTGCTTTTGCCCATTCCCGTGAAGGCAGCTTTGTGGGGAACGAGGATGGCAGGATCCAGAAACTCTGGAGGAGGCACTATCTTCTTCATTCACAAGGTTTGCTTCTGCCTAGTTTGGGAGGGAAGAGGCATGGAAGAAATTCTCAAAGTCCGCAAGACGGAAAGGAAAGCCCCAGCGAAGGAAAGCCTGGAAGAAGAGAGAAATCCTCCTCTGAATCGAGCCAGGGAGGGCAACTGTTTGCTGACATTCTAACACACGGTCACACATGTGAGGGCCACGTGAAAGGGGCTGTCATTGAGACTGGGGACCCAGGGGAGGCGAACGAGCTTGTTCGGAGTGGGTGGGGACATGCTTGGGGATCCAGCTGAAACAGGACTTTATTTTTAAAGAGCCTTAGATTGATGTCTCTGCTAGCCTAAATATAACCGAGCAGCCAACTTCTTCCCAGCTCGGCCAGGGCTCCAAGCAAGCTCCAAGGCCCTGTATTTAAAAAGAAAAAAAGGGGGAAGGGGGAGAGAGAGGAATCCACAGATGCAAAAGGTCATGCAGTTAGCCCTCTGAGTGTGCTGGGAGGAGGAAGATGGATGAGCTGCTGTGTATACTCTGCAATCCCCGGCCTCACCCTCCAGCAGGAAAGATGGAGGGTTGTTGGGGGAAGGGGTAGGGAAGCAAGCACCCACCTTGTACCTGGGCTCTGCCTGGCCTGGTGGGCACCATGGAGACCCAGGCTCGTGCTCAGGGAGTCCACAGTGCAGTGGGAGGGAGGGCGGCAGGGCTGAGCAGGCACACAGCGTTGCAGCATGAGGATGGTCCCCACTCGAGAGGCAAGCGGAGGGCTGTGAGCATCCTTCCACGTGGCCCATCTTGGAGAAGAAAGGATTTTAGGTAGGAGGATTTTGACAAAGATGGAGAGAGAGGGCTAGAAGCAGAGACAAGAGTGGACAGTATACATTTGGGCGGCCCTGAGCATTCGGATTTGACAAGAGTACAAGAACGGGAGAGAGAGAGAGAGAGAGAAAGAGAGAGTAAGTGGCAGGGAGGGGCTTGGAGCCTCCACACCTCTCCCAGAGGCTTGTCCTTGAGTCTGTAGACAAAGGGGAGCCATTGAAGACTTGGGGGGAAGGCAGCGACGCTACCCAGATAGACTGAAGGAAGGTCACTTTGACAATGAGGTGTAGGGTGGAGCAGAACAGGGGAGCCTCTGGGGTGGGGAGAGCCCAGGGACACGAACATCAGTGAGGGCTCTGAGTTCACTGAGGCACGCCAGCGGCTGCTGCAGACTCCTGAACCTCAGACACACCATAGAAGTTAATTTCTCATTCACATAAAGCTAACTTGGCACGGGGCTGAGGGGTGACGCTCTGCTGCTACAGTGATTCAAGGATCCTAGCTGAGGAAGGCTCTGTCCCCTTCGGCATGTGGCGCTGGCGGTCACCCTGCAATTGACAATCACCTGGCACAGGGTTTATTGACATGAACCAGGAATTCCTCTGGCCAGACCTCAGCCACATGGCCCCAGCCATATGCAGGGGCCCCGATGGGTAGTCGCCGGCTGACCATGCTTCTCGGAACATGATAGTCTGGAGGTCATCTTGGCCACAAGGACAAGGAAGGGGAACCCAGATCTGAAGGAGCATGTCCGCAACAGGAATGAAAAGGGGGGAAGAGGGCGGAGTGTCCACACTGAGGAGTTAGGAGGAGGAGAAGCCAGGGAAGGAAGCAAAGGGAGGCAGCTTGAGGGGAAAGAGAGAGAATGGGTCAGTTCCGCAGAGACTTCAAGGAAGGGGGACTGAGGAAGAAGCCCTTGGATTTGACTCCTGCAAGGCCTGGGGGAGGGGTCGGCCGAGCCAGATTTCAAGGCTCAGGGAAGCAGCTGGCAATGATTCCCTAGGACTAGCCACGAGCACATCCCCGAACTAGGTGTGCGTGACCCCTGGTAGGACATTCCCATCACTACTGACTTGCTGTGGAGCCGCAGCAGGAATACGGGCTCTGGAGTCAGAAGATCTGGGTTTGCAGTCAGGCATAGTCACCTTCACTTGAGCAAACCACTTAACCTCTCTAAGCCTCAGTTTCCTCACTATTACCTATTTTCCAAGCCTGTTGGAAGGGTTAGAAGTAATCTGCTGTGTAACGCACTTCGCTTGGTGCCAGCTTTTGGCAGCTCGTGCAGCAAACATTTTTTGTGCGCATACTGGGAGCCAGGCGACCTGATTAGGTGTTGGGTATTGAAAGGACCCAGACAAAATTCCTACCCTCAGGAGGCCAATACTCTGGTAGGGCCGACGGCCACAGAAGCAGATCCTTAAAATACAGCATGATAAATGCTACGTTGGAGGTATTTCTAGACGGGGAGACCCAGCCCTGCCTTGCTGGAGGAGGTGACCAGGTGACCCTTAGTGGAGAAGTGCTCTCGGAGGGTGATCGTGCCCTGGGCACCGCTCCATCCTAATTCACGCAACAAACACTTACCTGTTCATCTCAATTCACACAATGAGTGCCTACTGAATGCTCAGACAGGAAGGTTGCCCCTAAGGTCTCGGGGACAGGGGAGGGTTCTGCAGGGCCGGTGGGTCTTCCCTTCTTCTGGTGCCAGGATGAGCCCAGGACCCTTACCGTACGGCCTGTTCCTGGTCACCCAGCTACAGGAACTACCTCTTTCCGCCTCTTCTCTGCCCCCTAGGGACCCCGGAATCCTTCCCTGTAACGCCATCTAGGGACTGTCTGCGGCAGATCTTCTGTGAGTCCAGGACTCCTTCTTGCGGCCCCAACTGGAAACAGGGCCCAGGTTTCTGCTGCTGCTTTTTTGTGTGTGTGTGGTACGTGGGCCTCTCACTGTTGTGGCCTCTCCCGTTGCAGAGCACAGGCTCCGGATGCGCAGGCTCACGGGCCCAGCCGCTCCGCGGCATGTGGGATCCTCCTGGACCGGGGCACGAACCCGTGTCCCCTGCATCGGCAGGCGGACTCTCAACCACTGCGCCATCAGGGAAGCCCTGCTGCTGTTTTTTGAGGCCCACAAACCACCCTGAGGATTGTCCTCCTTCACGAATCTTTGCCTCAAGAGCAGGGCTGTGTTAGAAGGGACATCACCTCTCCATCCGTTTCCCATCTCACCTCGGAGTGTCATTTGTTCAGACCCTCCTAGATAGGTCATGTGTTACTCTCCTCTGCTTATTGTTCTGAATATTAATACTTGAGATCACAACTTTGGCCTCACTTGTTTTAAAATTTTTTATTGTGGTAAGATACACAGAGAAATTACCACCTGAGCCTTTTTTTTTTTTTGCGGTACGCGGGCCTCTCACTGCTGTGGCCTCTCCCGTTGCGGAGCACAGGCTCCGGACGCGCAGGCTCAGCGGCCACGGCTCACGGGCCCAGCCGCTCCGCGGCATGTGGGATCTTCCCGGACCGGGGCACGAACCCACGTCCCCTGCATCGGCAGGCGGACTCGCAACCACTTCGCCACCAGAGAAGCCCATACCCGAGCCATTTTTAAGTGTACGGTTCAGTGGTATTAAATACATTCACATTGCTGTGCACCCATCCTCGCCTTCCATCTCCAGAACTCTTCATCTTGCAAAACTGAAACTCTGTACCCATTAAACAGTAACTCCCCACTGCCCCTCCCCCCAGCCCCTGGCAACCACCACTGTACTTTCTGTCTCCATGACTTTGACTACTCTAAGTGTCTTATATAGGTGGTATCATATAGTATTTGTCTTTTAGTGACTGGCTTATTTCACTTAGCAAAATGTCCTCAAGTTTCATTCATGTGGTAGCACATGCCAGAATTTCTTTCCTTTTTAAGGCCAAATAATATTCCATTGCAGGTACATACCACATTTTGCTTATCCATGCATCTGTCAATAGACACTTTGTTTTATTCCACATTTTAGCTATTATGAATAATGCTGCTGTAAACATGGGCGTACAAATAATCTCGTCGAGATCCTGCTTTCAATTCTTTGGGGTATATACCCAGAAGTGGAATTGCTGGATCATATGTTAGTTCTATTTTTAATTTTTTGAGGAACTGCCGTACTGTTTTCCACATTGGCTGGACTGTTTTACATTCCCACCAACAGTGCACCAGGCTTCCCATTTCTTCTCCACAGCCTCCCTAACACTTGCTATTTTCCGTTTTGTTTTGTTTTGTTTTTTGATAGTAGCCATCCTAATGGGTGTGAAACGCCTGCTTGTTTTTTAAGTTTACCTTCTACTGTAAGTATTGTCATTAAAAACTTCAGACAGAGGCCCCTCTCCCATTCTCCTACTGTTGGAAATTTAGGATTCCTTTTCTTTCGATATTTTTGCTATCTTAAATAAAATTGTAACAAAAATTTGTGCATAAATCTTTGCAGCGTTTTGGATTATTTCCATAAACAAGGATTGACAGATGAAATACAGGATGTCTGGTTAAATTTGAATTTCAGATAAACATTGAATGATATTTTAGTATAAGTTGCCCAAAATATTGCCGGGGACAAACTTATTCTTAAAACGTATTTGTTGTATACCTGAAATTCACATTTAACTGGGCATTCTATATTTTTATTTGCTAAATCTAGCCGCTTTACCATAGGTGGTTTCCCAGGAGCAGAATTAATGTATCAAAGTTGATGAACATTTTCAAGGTTCTGGATGCATATGGCCAAAGGTCTTTTCAGTAAAGTGATGCCAGTTCTTTCTCTCCAAACAGTGAGAAAGAATGCCTGTTTCCCCACAAAACTGGCACCTTTGAGTTATTTCATTTAAAAATAAGCAAAGCTTTGCTTCTTTGATAGGAATAAAATGATCATTCAAAAAGCTTTGATTATCAGTGAAGCTGGCCCTTCCTTTCCCAAGGCTGGTCTTTTGCACTTCCTTTTGTATAAACTATGTGTCCCTGCCTTTGCTCATTTATCTTTTTGTTTTTCTTGTCAAACTATATGAACTCTTAAAGGATAACAACCTTGTGTCTCTCACATTTCATTGTAAATACTTCTCCCAGCTTGTTGTTTGCCTTTTAATTATGCTTCCATAATTTTCAAAGTAAGGCATTTAAACATTTTATATGGTCAAACCTCTAGTTTTTTCATGATTCTTCCAGTTGCTTTGAGTCTAGAGTCCCTTCTTGTTTAGAGATTAGGTATATCTGTTCGCTTATATTTTCCTCTAGAAGCTTGTGTAGGTTATTTTACCTGTTTTTTGTTTGTTTGTTTACATTTAACTCTTTAAACCATTTGGAGTTTATTTGGAAATGATGTGCAGTGAGTTTCTAAATTAATTTCTCTCTCAAATCTCTAATATGTTTCAGCTCTATTCACTGAATAAAATCCTTCCCTTCTCAATGATTTGTGGTACCTCTTAATCGTATACATAAAGAAAAATCCATTTTTCTTAAAAGTGACCTTATTCATGTCACTTAATCATTCATGTATTCAAAAAATATTTATTGAGCACCTTCTGCAGGTCAGGTACATATTTAAGATTTCTTCCAGCATTAAAATTCTAAATATACAGGAACTTCTATCTATTTATTCTCAGATCATTGGAGGAAATGGACATAATTTGCTTCACTTGTTGGTTTTTATTTGTGTCGTACAATAATCAGTTTTACTGAAGCTTAATGTTATTCATCCCCTTTCCAGGACTTCTACCTCCTACTACTGTATCATGTCTTATTGCATTGGAAGAAACTTCAAATGACAGTTATATAATAAAACTGTATAGTTTTATATAGCTCTTATTTTATCTCCACTTTTAATGATTATATTTCTAATGTTGTGCCATTAAGAATAGCCTTGGAGAGGGACTTCCCTGGTGGTCCAGCGGTTAAGACTCCTTGCTCCCAATGCAGGGGGCCTGGGTTCAATCCCTGGTCAGGTAACTAGATCCTGCATGCCACAACGAAGATCCCACATGCCAGAACTAAGACCCAGCACAGCCAAATTAATTAATTAGTTAATTAATTAATAAAAATAAATTAAAATATAGTTTTACATTTGAAGTACATGAGGCAGAATTAGGGTGAATACAAACAACCTCCACCACATTATATTATATGGTACTTTTGTGAGCAGCAACTCTGGACTTGAACTATGTGTTAAAGTCTTGATTGCACATGCCTACAAATAAAAAAACTTGAGGACCCCCCAAACATATATATACATTATAAATATATATATATATATGTGGTGCTTTACAGTGTATATATTATAGTAAATAAGCATATACTATATGCATATATGTGCATATTTACTATAATATATGCACTGTAAAACACAACGAATTAAAATTTTAAACATAAACGTTCAATCTTTTTCCCTTACCCCAATAAATCAACTTGCACATACCCTACTTCCGAGAGAAGTCATATAAAAGATGAGTATTAGTGGGATATTTGGGGGCTTCATTCCACCATGGCGAATACAGTGTTCTGTGGACCATCTGCACACTCATCCCTATCAGTCACCAAGGATAACAAATAATGTATTTAAATTTGAATATGCACAACTCAAAATGCCCCCTGAAGCTTGAAGAATTTTTTAAGCCAGTGGGATTAAGCTCAATAATTGCAAAAGCACACACACACACACACACACACACACACACACGGGAAAAGCAAGTTACTCAACTCTGCCTGACCTTGTGCAAGTTATGTAGCCTCTTTGGGACTCAGTTTCCTCATTACTAAAATGACAGGGTTAGGCTAGATAACTGCCAAGCCCCTTCTCGCACTGACATTTTGTAACAGTGATGACCCTGGGGGGGTATCGGGTTAGGGGAGAAGCAGGTCTGCATGTCAGTCAGCCGGACAGCTCTGTTATTAGGAAATCAAGCAGAGTGCAGTTCTAGGGGGGATGACCAGGGGCGCAGTGTGCACTAAAATCAGTCCTGGCCATCCCCAGGGGCAACCCTGGCAGCAATCAAAGCAATGGGATATGAAGAATTTGGAAATCTTTAGGAGGGATCAGAGAAAGACATCATAAGGATTAAAGCCTTGGAAAATGGTTCCTCTGAGGAAAAGTTAAACACGTGGAATTCCTTGGGTTAAAGAAGGGCGTATATTAAGATGGATCTAGCCCCGAGCTCCTGGCGTTTGAGCGAACGTTTTAAAGAGATTGCAGCAGTCTTAGACAAAGCACTTTCTGCTGCAAAGACGAGACCTACTCTAGCTAGATCATAGAAATCCACAGTCAGAAACCCAAGTGTCACCAGGACTCAGGGGAACAGAAAGCTGTGAGGAGCTCGGCCAGCCCTCCCTTAGTGACTTTATGTTCTGCATGTTCTCCAAACCTCTGCTCTCCACTTCTTACTCACGCTTACCACTTCACTGCAGAAAGGTCAGCTCACAACCGAGCATCACGGCCCCCACTTCATAGCCAGATTTTCAATATCAGTGTCCAATTCGCCCAATCTGTCTCCTTCCAATCCTAGATTCCCCTGAAAGGGTTTATTTATCCTAGCTCATGTTTTTGAGTCAGGCCATCCCAATTGCTGGTCATCATTGGTGGGTCACCAATAAGTGGGTGCCCACCCCTGGTTAAATCATGTGAGATGGGGAAATGGGTCATGTGCTTTGGAGCAGGCTGTTTAGGGCACGTTTCCTCAGATCAGCATGTGGGCAGAGCAGCCATGAGCAACGTCTTCAGCAAAGGGATCAACTGTCTTAATCTGACACTGATATGAGAATAAAATAAGTCTGACCCTGAGCTCGTATACAGGAGAAAGTTGTCATAGCACTTCTTAGGACACTCTGAAATAATGTGAGACTCCTCCTGCCTCGAGGCAGCCTGACAGAGCTCTGCCTTGAGGCAGTGGCCTGGCCTGTAGGGCCTCTGAGAGTCCCCTCTGGCCTGTTGGCCTGGGAGAATAGAAAGTCACTTCCCCTGGTGGAGCCTAATTTCTCTGTCTGAACTTTGCTGATGGGAGATCAGCTATTTGAGGACTTTACAAAGCACCAAATCTGATTAACCACAGAAAGAGTTTCACTGCTTAACCAGAAGATACCAGAAGCAACCCAAAGACTTTTAGGCCCTCCCAGGTTGGCCTGGCCTGTTTGCATCCATTTTGAATATCCAGTTTCTACCTAGAATCAGCATACAATCCCATTCCTTTGAGTCACTGTCCTCCCATTTTTTGATGCTACGTGTAGCTCTTCTGCTCAGCGTCCTGCCTGGAAATCCCCATCATCTTCCAGCACATAGAAATGAGACATTCATGAACAAGTGGGCAGGGTCATTGTTCGCAGTCTTTTTCCTGTGCTGGGTCTAATCACACTACCAGCCTCACATGTAGGCCAGCAAAAAATCCATTGGTCTCAAATGCAAGGGCCATGAGAACATAGGGTTCAAATGAGAGTAAGGCTTCATCTACCCAAAACACAGCTACCCAGACACCTCACTATCTAAAATCAGACCAGAACCTGGGGACGAGCCAAGTGACGTCCAAGTGGCCAAAATTATCTGCATAGGCTCATACTGGTTTAGCATATAATTCAAAGCAACTGTCCTCAGAGAACTAGGTGAACTATTACCCTCTAAGAAAGACTGGATGAATCCTATAGGAATAGAAAAGGCTAAATTCCTCGCTCATATTCTGTTTACACAGAATTTTAATAAGTTTGCGTATCTGGTTTCTCAACCCAGAACAAGCTAAAAAAAGTTAGGTCATGAAGTAAAGTGGCATGCTCCCTGATAAAAAGTAGACCCAGGAACACCCAAAGCACAGCAGCCGGAAGCGACTCGGGATAGAGACAAATGGCCACACGTATCTCAAAGGTTTGGGGCCCACTGGAATAACAGCACGGTGACTAAAGTTTATCAAAATTATTCTAAGCATAACAACAATGTTAAATTAAAATCAGCATATTCCATCCTAAAACCTGGGAGGCATGTGAGTGTTGTTTTGTTTTTTAGAAAGATTTCCATCCAAAATGATTACATTTTAAATGTTTCAAAGGGCAAACCTTTAGCTAGCTGGAAAGCTCCACTAACCAGAATAATACATGGCTTTCTGGATAACTGAAGTTTTATTATAACTCCATTTGAACCCTCTAGACTTTTTCCTAAAGGGCAGTGGGGCATTTAGTCAGCCGGGGAAATGCTGTTGCCTTGACTTATGTGCTATTGGGAATAGAGCAACAGGGGCTTAAGGAGGTTTTACTGTATTTGGTTTGCAGGCTTCGTTTGGCACCATCTCTTTAAAAGGCTGCCTGCCTTTGAACTAATCCTCTATTTATAATCCAGCTGGAGAAAGGCCTCGGCAATATATACAAATTCCTAGGGTTTACAGAGTGCTGCTCACGTAGCTCTGAGCCCCCATGCAGAGCCCCTGCCTTGGCCCTCACTCTCCAGAAAGCCTCCTGCCTCCTCGCCAACACACCTCGGTGCCATGGCCCATGGGCATGCCCAGGAATGCACCCGCCTTCTTGATGGAGAGCACAGGGCTTGTCCAGGGACAAGGGCATGAGCTGGATTAGGCTCGGTAAACACCATCGCTCACTCTTGACGGCCTGCACTGTTCAGACGCCCTTTCCTAAGGGCCTGGGGCTGAGGCTTCGTGCACTGCTCTCCCCTACCAAGCCGTTCTTTTCTTATAACTCATTCACTCCCCCAAATGACACCAACTTCACAGTTTCCTTTTCCCCCCCTCGCACAAATTATTGCAAGTCATGGCAGTCTAAATATAGCCCCCGGTCTCTTTTCCAGATCTGAGGTCTTGACATTTTCCTGATGGCTCTCCAGCTGCCTCTCTGCTTTTGCTTTCCTTTCTCTTTCTTTCTCTCCTTTTTTTTCCTCCCTGATACTCCTACCCTCTGCCTCCCAGGCTCCTCTTGTCTTTCCTGCTTCCCCAGTTCAAGGAAAGTTCTAGAAGCAAGGCCTGGAACCTGGCCAGCCCTCTCCCCAGATCTCCAACAGTGCTAGCAGTGCTAGGAGTGGGGATATAACCAAAGGAAGAGGCAGGAAACACAGAGTCCTCTAGGACCCTCAGCAATGAACTCCCAAGAGTCCTTGCCATCCCTTCACTTATTTGCTCTCTCCAGGGGTCATTTCACCTCCATCCCTCCCCACACCCCTCTGGGCTTCTTCTTGGGTCCTGGGCGCCAAAGAGTGGCTGCTTACTTCCTCCACTTAGGAACCTCCTGTGTTACTGAAGAATAGCCGCTAGGACTCACTTCAGCCATCGCTTCCTTGAGGTTAAACAATATAAATTCCTTTGCCTTTCATCACCAGGCCTAGGCAGCCAGAGCTTTAATCATTTTCATGGATTCTGTCTGTACCGACTCCAAGTTAGCCGTATCCCGCCAGTAGGATATGAAGCTGGGCCTCGAGTCCTCTGCCCTAATACAGGTTGACCCCTGCTGTGCATGTGTATTGGAGGAATTCACCCGATACTTCTCAATCACAGGCCTCTGCCTGATTAAAAAAGAGGTGCTACAGTGGAGATGTGTGTTCATGCCGAGCTTGACATTTACTCCAATGGTATAATATAGGTTCTTTTCCGCAGTGAAAGCAAATTTTAATACAAGTATGTATTTTATTCCATCCTTTTCAACACACTCTCTCACTATTGGTCAGCTTTCTTAAATTCTAACTATCAGGCTCAAAGTGACCCACATGCTATAGAGATGGGGATTATATAATACTATTAGTCAGTCTGTTCATTTATTTGTTAGATACCTCTTTAAGCCAAGCACTGCAGGTAAAAAGATAGAAATAAGAATTCACCTCAAGAGACACACATTCTAGTACAGAGTGGCTCAACCTCAGCACTATTAATATTTGGGGCTGGATAATTCTTTGCTGTGGGCCTGTCCTGTGTATTGTAGGATGTTTAGCAGCATCCCTGGCCTCCACCCTGTAGATGCCAGTGACAGTCCTCCCCAAAGTTGTGACAATCAAATACGTCTCCAGACATGGCCAAATGTCCCCTGAAGGCAAAATCACCCCTGGGGGATAGACAAATATGAAATTGATGGTTACAGTTCAAAGAAGCCTTACAATAGAGGCATAAATAGAGGACTGTGCGTGAAGTAAGAGGGCATTTTAGCTGCGTTCTAAAGGATGGATACAAGTTTTATGGGTAGAGACAACACCAGGGGGAGGAGATTCCCTGTGGAGGAAATGGCACGTGTGAAGGCATAGGAGAATCAGAGAACAGTTCAGCGTGCCTGGTGTGGCAGGTGCCTGGGGAAGCACAGGTAATGAGGATGAATTGTGGCTGGCCCCAGTTTATAAAGGGCCTTGTGTGGGTAAGATGCTTGCGCGTGATCCTAGGGATGAGCGAAGACAAGATTTTTAAGCTGGGGAGTGTCGTGAACAGACGCACTTTTGGCATGATGGGCTGGTGAGGCGGAGAAGCTATGGTGGTAGTTCAGGAAGAGATGATGTGAGCTTGAATTAAGGCAGTGGTGCTTTGGACGTGAAGGAAGAAGCAGGATTCGGGAGCTCTTTCTGAGACAGAACATGCAGGTCTCAGACACAGCAGATGGGGGACAGAGAGCGAGAACAGAGTTGGACGTGACCCTGGTGCTTCAGAGTGGATGGAATCCTTCTGTGTCAGTCTTAGAATCGAGGCCTTTTTTTCTAACCTGGAAACACTCTGGAGTTTGCACAGTGCCCGCCTCCCAGGGGAAGATGAAGCCTCGGAAATACATTTACATTGGGGAGTGTTTACATTAATCCTTCCTCACCTGCCTTTAGACCAGGCTCGTGGGAGGTATCTGGTGGAAAGAACCCAACCTTTAGGAACTGGGTTTAAGGGACCGAGCATCTTGTTTTGTCACCAGCAGCACCTGGCAGTCAGATGACTCTGAGCCTCAGTTTGTCCATTTGCGATGGAAGGAGAACCCGCCGCCCCTCCCCCAGCCACACCAGGATGTGATGAGTGTGAATAGGGCGGTTTCTGTGGGTGGTTTGGACCCCCATAGGTACTTGGCACTTAATGCCTGCAGTTGGCCAGGATCGTGAGTGGCTGTAATCAGGCCTGATGGAAAGGCCCCTGACTCCACCGCGGCCTTGAGCAGCTGCCAGCTCCGTGATCAGCCTGCTTTGAGACTTGCCTGCAAATTCTTTTTTTCAGGGTGTCTGGTTCCTGCAGTCTTCCCCAAACCTTCTCGGGCTCCAAGAAGCCCCTTTGGCTGTGCCTCCCACTGTCCTTCATGGTCCCCCAGCTCAGTGAGAAGCTGAGACAATCCCACTCCATTTGGCTTCATGCAAACCCTCCCGTCCAACTCCCCTCACTGCCTTCCCAATTAAATTAGAGGGAAAGGAAAGAGCAGCCTGGGACAGAAGCAGCTTAGAGAGAGGCTAGCCCAGCTGGCCAGTCATGATGGGCTCAGGCCCGCTGTGCAGCACCTCTCCTGGCAGCTACTCTGCAAGGTGGGTGGATGGTACCAGGAGGGAAATGGTGGGTGTGAGTATGTGGTGTGTGTGTGTGTGTGTGTGTGTGTGTGTGTGTGAGCTCACTGCCCCTCACTCCCAGGAGCCCCAGCACTGATGGTGATCTCTCTCAATGCACGAACAAGGGGCTGCATTGTTAGCCTGCCTGTCTCTTGGTTTCTGATTCACCCCAGGCCACTGCAGCCTGAGCAGGTTCGCAGCTGCTCAGGGATATACTTTCCAGCACATTTAGGACTTGGAACTGCCCCAGGTTACAGGAACACATGGTGAGGGGGGGAGGGAGGGGGCTCGAATGGACTCTGAAGGGGGGAGTGAGCTACTTCTTTCTTTCTTCAAGACGAAGCTCCATTTTCATCATCTGATAGCAGGAACAGCATCTGAGGACGGTGGATGAATTGCAAACCTGTGCAGGTCGGGGGAGAGGGCAGGCGAGTGGGGGGAGGTGGGCAGATGGATTTCATCCTGGCTGAGGTCTTCTCGTGCAGCCCCGGCCCCTCTGACACGCAGTTCCCGCTCCAGTTACAGGCCCCGCCCAGCCCTGGCCTGCCTGCCGGGAGCCTGCGAGGCTCTCGCCGCACCGGAAGTCAGTCCCCGGGACCGAGCCTCTGACTTCCAACCAACCACCGAGGCCAAAGGACAGGAGAGGAGCCGGAGGCTGGCCCTCAGATCCGGGGTCCCGGGGGAGCACCAATGTCAGTGGGCCTGGTTGTACAAATGAGTGGTGTCTCTTCTCTCCGTCCTGGTGTCTTGTTAAGGAGGGAATAGAGACGACGCTGAATAGTGGTGGTACTTTCCCAGCTCCAGCATCAGCTCTTTTTCTCCCAGGCAGTTAGATGTCTCACAGCAGACAGGATCCAGGTGACACCGCTGTCCCTGTATTCAGCCACATTCAACCCCAACCATTCATCCATCCATCTGATGTCTGTTCAGGGTCTTCGTAGTGCCAGGCACGGTCCAGGCACTGGCTCTTAGCAAGGAACAGAGAAAGGTCCTTGCCTTCGGGGAGCCCCGGTTAATGGAGAACCCAAAGGAAGAGGTCCACGCGTTTAGCACAGAGCGAAGGGGCTCGGTCAGGGCGAGTCCAGATCCGAGACCCTCAGTTCCTCTGAGAGACCTGGCGACCTGCTCACCAGGCTTCAGGCCTCCTTCTCTGCCACCGTCTTGCTGGGTGACCCAGGGCCAGTTTCTCCGTGCCCATCAGTCATCTCAATCCACCAGAGGAGATGGTCATCGGGGCTCCCACCTGCCTCCCAGGACGGCGACGAGACTCAGGTAAGACTGTGCACACGACTCTTTGGCAAAGCGCACAGC